>VZDJ01000144.1:10601-130715 GCA_008694505.1 Cyanoderma ruficeps | reverse complement strand
CTCTGGGCAGGTCCTTCCACTGAACCCCCCAGGATGGGACCCCTGGGCAAGTCCTTCCACTGAACCCCCAGGATGGGACCTCTGGGCAGGTCCTTATGCTTGAGAGCTCTGCTTGCAGGCCTGTGTGAGGGTGCTGCTCACCTAGGCAGCTGGCACGGACTCACTGTCTGCAGTGGCTTTAAAAATGTCACTGAATTGTTTACCAACTGCAGGCATGGAGCTGCTGGAAAGAGTCCAGAGCAGGGATATTGGAATACCCTGAGGGCTGAAGCCCTTCTGCTCTGGAGACAGGCTGTGAGAGCTGAATTGTTCAGCCTGGGGAAGAGAAGGCTGCAGGAAGAACATACTGCAGCCCTTCAGCACCTAGAGGGTTTCCAAGAGACCTGGAGAGAGGCTTTGAACAAGGGCCTGGAGTGACAGCAGAAGGGGGAATGGTTTCCCACTGCCAGAGGCAGGGTTAGATGGGATCTTGGGAAGGAATCCTTCCCAAGGATGGTGGTGGCACAGGTTGCCCAGAAAAACTGTGGCTGCCCCATCCCTGGAAGTGTTCCAGGCCAGGCTGGACAGGGCTTGGAGCCCCTGGGCCAATGCAAGGTGTCCTTGCCCATGGCAGGGGGTGGGATTGAGTGGCCTTAAAAGTCCCTCCAACCGAAACCATTCTGTCATTCCATGAGACAGGACACCTTGAAACTACAGCACTTCCACTAACCCAGAAAGAGTCAGTGGAGCATCCACAGAATTCTTCAACATTCACTTACTCAGGTTATTCCCAGGCCTAACAATAACAACCCACGGGCTTCTGGAAGTGGTGCATTTCCACGGGAAAGAAATCACTTAACAGGACAAACTTCTGTGCACATATTCTTATGTACCTTCCTCCTCTTTCATTTTCTTCAGGTCATCCTCCCCCACCAAGGACACACGCTTGGGAGGCTTGTCCAGGTGCTGCTGCTTCACCTCAATCTCAAAATACTTCTGCCTCTCACGGAAGGACCTTTGCTCAGGGCTGTGCTGTCCCCCAGGGCTGTGAGCGGCCACCTGCAAAAGCCACACGCTGAACACGGGCCAGCCAGACAGAGCACTGCCCACAGGACACCCAGCCAGAGCACTGCCCACGGGTCATCCAGCCACACCACTGCCCACAGGTCATCCACCCACACCACTGCCCATGGGTCACCCACACCACTGCCCACGAGCCAGCCAGCCAGAGCACTGCCCACAGCTCATCCACCCACACCACTGCCCACGGGCCAGCCAGACAGAGCACTGCCCATGGATCATCCAGCCACACCACTGCCCACGGGTCATCCACCCACACCACTGCCCGTGCTTCACCCATACCACTGCCCACAGGTCATCCACCCACACTACTGCCTGTGGGTCACCCACACCACTGCCCACGGGTCACCCAGCCACACCACTGCCCGTGGGTCACCCACACCACTGCCCACAGGCCACCCAGCCAGAGCACTGCCCACAGGTCACCCAGCCACACCACTGCCCACGGGTGATCCACCCACACCACTGCCCACGGGTGATCCACCCACACCACTGCCCACAGGTCACCCAGCCAGAGCACTGCCCACGGGTCACCCACACCACTGCCCACAGGTCATCCAGCCACACCACTGCCCACAGGCCATGGGCACCCTGTCCAGGCCACCCCAACCCTTACTCTTGCCAGCTGCCCCACACTCTCCTCCTCCTCCTCCCCAGCCCTCTTACACTATGACCCCATCTCCCCATCCAACCCCCATGGCTCCCACCTTTCTTCCAGCCCCAGAACTCACCTCTGAGGCCATTTTGGTGTTTTCTGAGCTGCTCTGACCACACAATTCCTAAGAACAGAGAGAAACAGGCATGTTCTAAAAGGAAAGTTTCCAGTCACTCCCCAGCCATCCTCCAGCCAGGTGCCCCCAAGGCCAGATGAGCTGACAGAGGCTGCTGAAACTGTCCTAGAATTTGCAGATTTAACAAGGTTTAGCAATCATCAGGAATGAGGATTTATGTTAAATGGAGAGTTAAACAGAACCAGGTGTGACAACTTCTGAAAGGGCAGAAACTGAAAAACATGGGAAGCAGGCACAAAACAGGAGCAGGGGCTGAGCTAGTGCTGGAGGGGGTTCACAGGAGCTGGTGGCAGCTCACTCACATTTTACTGACATCAAAGACAAAACCACCCTAAATTTACTTTAAAGAAGCAAAGATGCCAGGAGAAGGAATGAAATCTGTATTTACTGGGATGCATAACAGAATACTGGATGAACAGGACTACAGGGGGAGGAAACTGATCCACAAAATCTGTCTGTGAATCAGGAATCTGTAGGGGTAAACTGAGAGCTGCAAACAAGTTATGGAAAAGAAGAAGTTTTATAATTAGACAAACTGAAAGGACCCAAAAAAAGAGTGCAAGTAGATGAACTCTGGCTTTATCCAAACACACTCCAAAAACTAATTCAGAACTTGAGTTGATCTGCCTGAGCAACCTCCTACAACTCTGGAGGCATTTGAACAATGCTCTTGGGCCCATGGTGGGATTCTTGGGGGCGTCCTGAGCTGGACTCGATGATCCTTGTGGGTCCCTTCCAACTCAGGATGTTCCAGGATTCTACAATTCTAACATCCAAGGCTGCCCTGTTTAGCATGGGGGACTGAGGCAATAACCTCCAAGGCCTCAGCTAGCCTGGACTCTTCCAGGATTCAGCTAGATGGAGGGGAAGAGTCCCAGTGAAGATCAAAATCTATTCCAAAATGTCTCAGCACAGGTTTAGCCTGGCCCTGGGGTCTGGGATTTCAGAGTCCCTTTGCATGAGAACAGCACAGCTGTAATCAGTATCCCAACATCTGGGGAGAACAATGCCATGAGATTCCATGAGCTTCCAGGACCTGGTACACACAGGACTCTGCCAGGATGACCATCAACGTACTCCAACTTCCACAGGACTTCAACACGTCCCTCCTCTACAGCAGCTTTGTTTGGAGGGACCCCATCACCACGTCCTCCCCTGCTGCCACCTGTGCTGGCACTGTTACCTGTGTCCCGAGCAGAGGGTGGGACAGGGGCACTGCTGCGAAGGTCTTGTAGGCCTGCTTGACATTGATGGGGACCTCGTCGGGGGAGGGTGGCGACGGTGGCGATGGCTTTTGCTACAGGGACAGACAGGAGGCAAAGGTGAGCACAGGTGGGGTGGAAAAACCCACGGGGGGGGAAAACACAGCCCAACTCTTGGCCCGCAGAGCCTGACGAGTGGGATATGGAAAGGAGTATGGTAGGGAACATGTAAGGAATATGTGAGCATTGGGATGGCTGCTCCTGAGCCTTGGGCAGAACACGAGGAGCAGAGCACTGCACACACACACTGTACACAGCAGCACGAGGGTCACAGCCCTGTTCTGTTTCCTGGATGGTGAAGAAATGGTACTTTTGGTGGCACAGATCTTCACTGGCCTGATGGGAATGTTGTGACAGATCCTCTGCCCAAGGACACATTGCTGTCCCAGTCCTTGAGGATTTCCACCCAATTCAACCAGCCTACCTGAATCAGGGTTTTTTGGGCTAGAACAGGACAGGTACACATTGACTCAGACTTCTGTTTAGGGAAGAATACGATTCCCTCTAGTGGAAGGTGTCCCTGTCTTCAAAGCCCCTCCCAACCCAAAGCACCCTGTGATTCCAATCTGATCCAGGGATCCCTGGTGTGGAGGAGAGCTGCCTCTGATCTCAAATTTTCCCTGTGCAGAATTACACTTACTGGGAAACATCTGACAAGGTCTGAGGTCTCTACTGCTGGTCACTGTCTTTAATGGTCCCCTCCTCACGCACCTTCCCTGTGACTCATCCTGCCACTTTTGGGGGAGAGCAGCATTGGGGTGACCTGCTCAAAGCATGACAGAAATGGAAGGGGTGGGGGGCAATGACACCAAACCTTCCTTCTGCTGGAAAGTAAATCCCCTTTAGCTGTTCATCCCTCCAACCCTCCAGCTGCACTAATCCACTTCCAGGCCTTCTGGTTTTTCTTAGTCGTGGACTAGGGCTAAATAATGCTGTTTGATGATGCTCCTGCATGGGCTAAAGGACAGCACAGTGAGATCAGAAGAGACTGAAATGTCAATCTTGTCCAGTTCCATGCATTCTGTACAACTGTTTGCCTGCAAGTCAGGTCTCTGTTTTGGGACCACACTGCACAAGCTCCAGTGGGGAGAGAAGGGCTGGATTCATGGAATCCCATCCAGGATGGTTTGTGTGCCAAGGGACCAAAAGCCTATCCAGTCTCTCCCCCCTGTCACAAGCAGGGACACCTTCCACTATTCCTTCCACCTTTATATTGAAGGGACACAGCTCTTCCATCATGACAAAGACCAAAATACCTGAACTTTTCTCTCCCATCAACAAACAGCCCCAGGAATATGAACCTTTCAAAACCAATCATTTTGCAAACCATAAAAACCAGCAGCAGGATGGATGCTTTTGCTCCAAGGTGCCAGACATCAGCCAAGGTTCTGTAAGACTGATGTCTCCACAGAACTAAACACCTCACAAATATGGCTCTAAACCTGTATATGCTCTGAGGATCTTGGCCACAAATCTTCAGCAGTGCTGACTCCTGGGACAGGGCCATGGAGGCATGGGGCAGCTGGGGAGGCCCAGAGAAATAAGAGGGATGCCTGTGAGGAGTGTGGGTCCCTTCTCCTTCTCAGGGAGCCCAGATTGGTGCACGGACACCACCAGCCTCAGCTCAGGCACGTGGTCATCAAACCACAGAGTTCCCCCTGGGAGGGTGGCACTGCAGCCACCCAGGACAGACACACTTTAGGCTTTAGGGAGGAACCCCCAGGCCACTTACAGAGCTGTGGATCCTGAAGCAAGGCCCAGGCTGCTGGAAGGGGTTGGGGCTGTCCCCCTCCTCCGCCCGGTGTGGCGCGGCGCTTGGTCGCACGCGGGAGAGAGGCTGAATGACGCCAGGCTTGGTCTGCTCATGCCAGTGCCCCAGGACAGGACGGGGAAAGGCAGAGGGAGAGAAGGGGGAGGGAGGAAGAGAGAAGAGAAATGAGCTGTTAGGGCAGTGAGGTGTCTGCCATGCAGGTGAATAAACAAATCCATGCACCCCCAATTCTTTCCTCAGCTGTGCTGCCCGCTCCAGCTGCAAGACTGGCAGGGAGAGCTCCTGGAGCCAACCCCCAGAGATTCAGCCAAGGAAGGGTTACACAGGACCAGTGGATTACAGAGAAGGACAGGACAAAAGGAAGCACCTGCCATACCAGCAGCAGCTGCAGGGGTTTGCAGGGTACGGTAAGTGTGACCAAGCTCAGAAAATGTGAGCACCAGGGATGGAAATAGGGAAATATCAGCCAGGAATGAGAATTGGCAAAAGCTGTGGATGGACGTGAACCAGATCTAGTCAGGGCTCTGAAGAGAAATGCAAGAGTCTAGAACTTCTCCCAGATGACACTATCACTGCTGGATGTTGTGTGAAAGTGAACAAAGCATCCGCAAACAGAGACAGTGGCAGCAGGAACTGTGTAAGCCAGCAAAACCTGCAGGAGAGAAAGCTGTGAGGGGAAATAGGAATAAAAGCTGCAAGAACAGTTAGGTTGGGTTTTCAGATGGACCATATTTAAGACATGATGCATTTGTACAAACTTGAGGCATAGTGGAGGACTGGAGGAGACAGAATAGGAGCCAACAGGAGGAAGAAACAAGTTCCATGTGCTGGGGGGATGCACAGGGACACCACAGTCAGGTCTCACGGCAGCTGTACTCACTGATTTACTGTCATCCTGCGACGTAATGAAGTTAATGGAAGCCTGCAAACAGAAATACAGGGGTAAATCTGGAGTCCATCCCGAAAACCTTCGGGTTACCCCTGCCCCACTGCCCATCCTGCATGGGGAGCTCCAGGTCCCACAGAACCCCTGTCCCCCAATACCTGCTTCTTCGAGTGAGGACAGGCCAGAGCCCATCTCCACGAGCCTCTCCCAGCACCTGTGCTACATGAGGAGGCCCTCACAGCTCTCTCCACACCTCCAAACTCTGCCCCCGAATCTGGGACAGTCCTGGTCCCTGGGCACATCTCCAGGTCCTGGCCCACTGTCACAGCCCCTGGGCATGTCCCCACCCTCCACACTCGCCCCGAGCCCGAGCAAAGCCATCCCCTGCAGCTCCTCCCCAAAGCACTGGCGGTGCCATCACAGCAGCAGCTCACAGGGAGCAGCCCCTCGTGCCCTGGGCTCCACCTGGGTGCTGCTCCGCCGGGGAGCCCCGGGGAGCCCCAGGGGAGCCCAGGCCCCGAGGAGCAGCGGAGGGGTTCGGGCAGCGGGAGCAGCCGGGGCAGAGCGCACACCGCACACCAACAGCACTTACAAAGCGCGTCTCCCTGCCGGCCAGGTGAGGGGGCCGGGGGGCTGCGGGCACCTGGAGGGGCATCGGCGGGGGAGAGAATGGGAGAGAAAACGGAGAGACTGGGTTTTCCACGGGAGAGGAGCAGAGAGACTGCAGCAGCCGGAGCTGGTGGGGGTCCCCGCCATAGGGGAAGCCCCTCTGCCCTGCCTGGCACACACAGATCCACCACAAACACCTCCTGCCTTCCCCCACCGCCTTGGAGCCCAGGCACGACCATCACAATGCCAACTCAGGACAAAGGATTCCACTTCCCGCAAGGAATTCTCTGAAATAAGCCAATAAATTCTGGCTGGACTATGAGATGTTGAAACCAAGGAATTAACATTAAAAATAGATGGAGCCAGAGAATAAGAGACAAAATTCCTCGGAACTTCTGCTCTGGAGCAACAACCTGAAGGTCAAGACTCCTGAATCCCCAGAAAAGGAGAGATCTGGGACTGTTCAGCCTGAAGAAGAGAAGGCTGCAGGGAGACCTCAGAGCCCCTTCTACTGCCTTATAGGGCTCCCAAGAGAGCTGGAGAGGGACTTTGGACAAGGGCCTGGAGGGACAGGACAAGGGGGAATGGCTTCCTACTGCCAGAGGCAGGGTTAATTGAGATTTTGGGAAGAAATTTTTTCCTTTAAGGCCCTGGCACAGGTTGCCCAGAGAAGCTGTGGCTGCCCCATCCTTGGAAATCTCCAAGGCCTGTTTGGACAGGGCTTGGAGCTACCTGGGATAGTGGAAGGTGTCCCTGCCCATGACAGGGGGCTGGAATGAAATTGTCTTGAAGATCCCTTCCCTCCCAAACTATCCTGGGATTCTGTGAAAACCCAACTCAAAGAAAACTGGCACTCCTTGCAAAAGGAAAACTTACAAATAATGCAGCTGCTATCAGAAATGTAAATAGGGAAACACAGCTGGAACAAAGTGTATTGAAATAGTTCAGCTATAACAGTATTGTCTTCTAACCTTGCTGTGTTCCTGATGAACACTCAATTCTAAGTGATCCACGAACTGAGGGAGATGTGAGACAGGCTGAGAAGAAACAGAGGTGGACTGAGGTGCTGCTCCTACTGCTTCCTGCATGGTCCTCACCCTTCTCCTAAGCCTTTCTCAGCAGTCACCTCACCCCAAGGTGACTCTGTTCACCTCAAGAGCTCCTGTCCAGCTCTGAGAACTGAAATGGTTCACTGAAGATAAGGGAAGTGCCAGAGCTGGTGGGGAGAGCAGCTGGACTCCAAAAGGAATGCAACAGACCCAAAATGACTAAGGACAAAGAACAGAGTACAACTGGCAATTCACTCCAGCCCCGGTATAAAACCCAGTAATAGGCAACAACTGTAAAGGGAAAAATTAAAAATCTACTTGAGTTCATTTAACTCCAAAAGGCTCAGCCGAGCTGTGATACCTCCTGCCATGGGATGGACAGGGGGATCAAAGACTCAGATATTGAAAAGGAAAGTTCAGAGATAAATAAGGAGTATGAATGTCAAGGGATAAGAGGTAATGTTTATACAGAAAAAAAATTATCAGAACCTACAAGAAACAAAGATACTTCCCATTTTAGAGGGAAAGCCTCTAGCAAGGAGCTGTAGCAAATCACTCCCTGAGGGCAGGGTCACCCAGAACTGGCTGTGGAAGGATCCTTTCACCTCCTGCCCAGCAGTTCACGTGGGTCACCTCCAGTCTCACACAGAGAAGCAGGAATCCTCTGCAAGCCTGGGCAGCCTTGGCTTACAGACCCAAGGTCCTTTTCCAAATCCTGACTCTTCCATTTCTTACCACACACCAGTTGCCAGTATTAAAGAATCTCTGTGCAAGAAACTGGTCCAAAAAGACCACTTCCAAAAACCTAACAACTACATGTTGTAGCCCCTTCCCATCACCCTGCAATTAAGCTCACCCTCAGAGCTCATTTATGACCAGCTAATGACCCTCCTGGCTCTCTGAGTCATTTTGAAGGAGGGAGTTGTTCTCTTGCTCTCTGGTTGCCTGCTGTGATGGATCCCCTCCACCCTGACAGTGTCACTCAAGGATGGAAATTGTCCTCAGCTACCTCTGTCCTTTATCCCTGGAAGTGCCTCCCTGCCTTTCCCACATCACCTGTCCCGGGGACAGTCTCACCTGTGGATTACTGGGAGAATAGGGGGATTCACGCCTGGAATTTCCTGTCCCAGACTCGCCCACAGGAGCCTGAAAGAGAGAAGACAAAGCTCAAGACAAAGCTGGAGTGTTACTCTACAGCAGGAGGGGGTCTGTACAGCCCAGGGGGCATGGGACACCCTGGACAATCAGGGAGCAAGGTTAGCAGGGCCCAGCAGCAGCTGGCACATGCCAAAAACCGCCAGAAACAGCGAGGGAATGACGTTAAAGGTTGGAACCATATCCCACTGCCGAGGCCAGCTGGATCAGGTTACAGCCTCTGTCTCACAGCATGTCCCAGGAATCCTCTTCCCTGACTCCCCACAGCACTCACGGTCCAGGCAAACCTCCTGCTCTACAGACACTGAACAAAAAAAAGCCATTCCTGGCTGGAGGGAGACAGGGCTCTCCTGGCTGCCAGAGGAACCTCTGGCACTGAGGGCCACCAGCCCTCCCCAGCAGCTGAACAGAGAGAGGCATTCCAGGAACCACCTGCACTCCCACTGCAGCATGAGGAGCACGTTTCACAAGTACTCCAAACACCTTAAGGTAGAAGCTGGTCATTTGGGATTTAGGGAACTGGATACTAATACCACAGCCATGCACATGGTCAGTTGAATCAAGCCAGTACTTTGACACACCAAGCCTGAAGTGACCTGAAGTTCATACTGGAGCACAGATTCCAGATACCTTGCTCAAAGCTCACCTAGCTACACAACTGTGAAATTCCTACCAAGGAACTAAAACACCTCCAAGATCACTACAGCTGAGGATTGGTTGGTTTATCCACTGTGGGGCTGTTTTGATTTTCAGACCTCCCAAAAGGCTTAAAAAGGAAGAAGGGGAGAGCAACATGGTGCTCATCTGAAGGATAGTATCTTTGGGCCTAGTCCCTGCTCCACCACAGGTTCCCAGTGCAACAGCAGGAATGTCAAATGCAGACTTCCCAGAGCAGAAAGCAAAGTTCTCCCTTGAAATTCCAAAGTCTTAATCTACCAAATAGTGTCACTTGGAGGAGCAGCTCCTGGGTTGTGGATCTACTGTGCTTTCCAGATGTCTAAGAAGGGCTGTGCCAGGCCCAGGAACAGAAGTGGCACCAGCACTGATCTTCCACCAGCCCTGCCAGCTCCTCGCTGCCCTCCGGGCCATTGCTCCCAGCCAGACCCGGAGCGACAGCAGGGAAGGCACAGATGCCACCCTGTCCCCTCAGCAGTGCACAATCACTGTCACCAAGGTGTGTTAGTGGCTGGAGGAGGACACGGGGACTGCTGGTGGCGCTGGGGGCCCGCGGGGTGGGGGGAACCGGCCCACGGGCGCCGTGCTGCCCGGCACCGGGGTTTAGTAGGGTGCAGTGGCCCGGGCTGTGTGAGTGCATGCCACACACTACACGCTGCTTGCCTTGGAGTACAGGCTGGTCTTCAGCACGCCCCCCCTGCCATAGCCCAGGGGAGGCCCCCCCAGGCCAGCCGTGCCCGTGGCCTTGCCCCTGCGGTTGGCCACCACAAAGGGGTTCTCACTGAAGGGGATGGGCTGCGAGTCGATCAAACACTCTGGTGCCTCTGGCAGCTGCTCCTGGGACAAGGGACACCCCTCGGGGTCCTGCTTGTCTCCCCGGGGCTGTTCTGCCCCGCTGGTGTGCTGCTGGGGAGGCTCAGGGTGCGGAGGGGGCCCGGTGGTGCCCGCCGCCGGGTCCGGGGCCGCTTCCCGGCTGTCCCATGCCGCGGGAGGGGACAGCACCGTGCAGTCACCCTCCATGCTGGAGCTGGGCTTAGTGCACTCAACAGGCTGAGAGGAAACAGAAGGATCAGAGAGAAATAAGGAGAACAGAGTAAAGAAGAGCAGGGAGAAAATACAGAGCAGCTGCTGAAGGACAGGGGAGAGAATTTCAGTGCTAATGCCCGCACACCATCCCGACCCTCTCTCCTACTCTGCCACCAATCCGTGACCCCAATGTCACTCCCAGGAGAGCACCTTGCTGTGCACACACACCCCGGGGACCTGACAGGGGCAAGCACTCCCTGCACTCCTCCAACTCACACGTTCCTGCAGCTGCTCCCCAGCCAAACCCACTTCCAACACCTGCACGAGTACACGCTCCCCCCGCTCACCTCGGCACACAGAATCCACGAACAGTTGGGGTTGGAAGGCACCTCTGGAGATCCTCCAGTTCAACCCCCACTTCACTGAGCCCCACCACCTATGGGCCAGCCTCTGCTGTCACCCCAACGCTGCCACAGAGTCACCCACCCCGTGCACTTCCACCACACCTGCACAGGTGAACATGCTTTAACGGCCCCACTGCATCACAACACACCCGAAACAGCAGAGCTCAGTGCAGCAGGCAGAGCAGACCCCTTGGGTGGCTCTTGCTGCAGGACTGAGGCAGTCCCAGCTCTGCTCAGGCACAATGCACACAGCCCAAAGCCCTGACCTTCCTCTTAATGCCATAGAAGAGAGTTTGTTACCCCAGCCAGAGCCTTCCTTCGGGGAGCAGTGACAGTCAGAGAGCCAAGACCAAAGCTTCCATCCAAGTGCCTCCAGGGAGCAGAAAGACCTCTCCTACTCAGAGCAAATTCTTCAGCTCCTGTGTCATGGCAGTGGTCACCAAAATAGCTCTCAAGGGTGGGCTGGTGACTACAATGGCAGCTGGGAGGCTCAGGAATTTCGGAGGCCCTCCCCTAACCCCCAACCCAACCTCTGTGGTTGGCAGAGCCCTGGCTCATATCATGTTTCCTCACCAGGGAAGCCTGTGCTACCCTGAGAAATTCTGCTGTTGTGGCTGTGTGATTTTTCAATGTAAAAACCCTACTTTAAACCCCTTTTGCCCAGAGTGCCATAATGCCTGACAGTCCATGGGGAGCCTCAGTCCCTGTTTTGTTCTTGGACTCAACTGGAACTGGGCTGGATCTGTGTCCCACTGTAAGCTCCAGCTCCTGCTGTAACGTGTCCTGGTGAGGGATTCCTCACTCCCTGGCCTCACCAGGGCTATTCCTGTCAGACAAGACACAGTTTCTATTTTGGGTTAGCAAAAATTTGGGCAATGCAGCGAGCTTTCCCAGCTTGCAGACGGAACAGACATGTGCTTCCCTGCATCCTCCCTGGCACTTAAAGAAATTCAATCTTAAATCCAATGAACAAGCCAAAAAAAAAAAAATCAATGGCAAGAAACTGAAGAGAAATAGATTCAGAAGAGAACGTGCAGGTTGCTAGTTAACTAACCATGAAGACTTTGTATTGAGACATGTCAAGTCTTCTCCATTTCTCATAGTCCAGAAAGCAAAACTAGACTTTGATCATTTTGCTGTAATCAGTCCCTCATGGGTCTGGCTTTCATTCCTGTTCAGTGCAGAAGATAGAGACTGTAGCAGCTCTTTGACTTCTGTAAGGGAAATGTCAGAGAGTCATAGAATCCCAGGATGGTTTGAGTGGAAAGGGACTTGAAAGCTCATACTGTTCCACCCCCTTGCTATGGGCAGGGACATCTTCCACTGCACCAGGGTGCTCCAAGTCCCATCCAGCCTGGCCATCCAGGGATGGGGCAGCCACAGCTTCTGCCCAGAGGCTGCAGTGCACTGGGTGCATGGCCAAAGAGCCTCCCCCAGGCAGTCATTCCTATGCTGCTTCCAATGGGAATTTTCAGTTTCAGTGGACCAACAGAATGGGCATCTCATCAGCCTTTGTTAAATCCTGCTCACAAAGGGACCCAGATGCAGCAACACAACCACCTGCCCCCTTCTCCGGTGGCTATTCCTGGGGAATCCTCATGACCAATTCCACCCACAGATACAATGGTCAGTGGAGAGATCTACACCTCCTGTTCCACAGTGGACAGATGGACCTGCACCTCCTCCTGCTCCACAGCAAGAACAGTTCCCTACAGATCCTCGTGTGGCACGGTGAGGACAGGAACAGTTCCCTGCAGCCCCCTCACAGGGAGGGGGGCAGTCTTTTACTGCTGCAGCAGGAAAAGACACCCAGTCACTGCTCAGAGGAGAACCTCTGTGCTGAGAACTGGCCTGGAGACAGGAAGAAAGAGAAAACCACGATGGGAACAGGGCAAGAGCACCAGTCATTTGGATGAGGTTGTCCAGAGATAGACAATCTGTCACTGACCTGCCTGCTCCTCCACTGGCTGGACTGACCCTTCCAGTGGTCACCTAACAGGCCAGGGCAGCTCCTGGAGGACCACCAGAATGTCCCTGTCCCCACGTCAGAACCTCCCTGTCCCCACGACCCAGGCAGATGCACTTTTCAAACCAGAGCAGAGACAGGGCAGGTGACAGCTGGACAAACACAGGCACCCACGGACCCTTCCCTGAAATGGGACATTTATAGAAGCCGCCCATGGCCCCGGCGTTCCCGGCCCCACATTCCCATGCCTGGCGTTCCCAGGCTGACCCCGGCTGCAAGGCACAGCCCCAAATGCTGCTCTGCTCTGGACCACACTTGAGCTGTCCTGCATGGAGGCAGCTGCTGCCTGGGGCTGACTCTCCCCTTCTTCCAGCTCCTGAGTTACACTCAGAGATGCTAAAAATAAACCTTCTCCTGATATTGCTTTGTTATGTGAACCACAAGAGGGAAAACCCAAAAGCTGGGAAGTGTGGGAACAAAAGGAGGCAGAGCTGGAGCCAAAGCAGAGCTGTTACTGGAGTAAGGCCTGGAGTAACAGAGGAAGGAGAACAGGAGAGGAGACCTGCCTGCATGGAATGGGATGGAGACAGGAAAGGTAAAAGAGATTATCCTGAAACTCCGGAATGGGAATGCAGAATGAGATGATGACAGCCAAGGGAGATTTTTCTGCCACAGGAGGAAAGGAAGAAGACTGAGGATGTGTGAAGGAGCAGGCAGAAACCCAGCAGAATGGGTGTGATGCAGGAAAGATAAAAGAAGGAAAAGATGGAGAGATGAGATTTTAAACAACACAGGAGAGAGCTAAGTCTGTAATCTGTGAGGTTTGTGAAATCTGGAATTTCTCTTGGCCGCTACAAATGAGGGACTGCCAGGCAGGGCACAGGACAGGAATGTCCACGGCAGGAGTCATGATACAGGATACAGGAGCCACAGGGCTCAGTCACGACACACAGCCACAGCCACTTCACTTCTGCAGGCCTGGGGGATTCTTGGCTTTAACAGAATCTCAGGACCCTGAAGACCAGCCAGTCCCACCCCCTGCCATGGCCAAGGACATTTCCACTAAAGCACCAGCGGTAGACACTTCCACTGGATGGGCAGCTCCAAGCACTGTCCAACCTGGCCTTAAACTTTTTCTATTTTTAATACTTTCTGTTTCAGCACCCTCATCCCTCCCGCTTCCTAAACACCATCTCACAATGGATTTACACCTGAGCTCTGCACACAACACTGTCATCACTGTGTCAGGAAGAATCTTTCCCTCCTTGGCAGCTTTCTGGAGCCTCTTCCTTCCACAAGAAATCCCTGCACTCTCCCCTTCAGCCACATCCCCTTTCCTCCCCACCAGGCTGTTCTTTCTGTCTTGGTCCCAACTCTGCTTTTTGCATCTTCTCAAACTTTGCCACTTCCCTTCCCAAAAGGCAAAGCTGCCTGGCTCTTGCTCTCCTCATTTTCTTATTCCCATTCTTCTTCTGTAGCCACCTCCTGGCTCAGTGCCTGAGTCCCCCACAGTTCTGCTTCCCAGTTTTCCTTTGCAGAGGACGCTGTCACCTCCCACACCATGGCACAGGAGGAGGGCAGGTCATGGAAGGACCATGGCCTTCCCCGTTGGGAATCACACCCCCACAGCCCCTCACCACCCCCCTGCAGGGACCCCCAGAGCCCCCCAGGACCCTCAGCCCCCACTCACGGCGCGGTTGCCTCTCTGCAGGCCACTGCTGGGCAGCGCTGCCAGGGTCCGGTAGTCCAGGCGCAGGGGTTCACTGGGGACGTTCTGGAGAGGAGTAAAAACACCACAAACACCAGGAACAGGTCAGGCCCAAAGTCAACTGAATCATTGAGAAAGAGCAGTGAAAAAGGGAACCACCCCAGTAATAACCAAGGCCTTATCCCTAAACTCTGATGAGTTCCCACTGCCCGAAAAACAGCTGGCATTGTTTGAAACACGACCATGTGAACTTGTGGCAGGAGCCAGGTTTGAGAAACCCCACAGAGAACATGTTACTGTGGACCCCTGGCCACCCACTGCTGCTCAGATCCCTCCGCTCATCCTTTGCCCATGTCCACTTCCTTATGGAGAACAGCCATACGTGCCTGTTTGCTCCAACAGCACCCAGGATCACTGGGTCTGACACATGGAAGAATGCAAGTCTGCCAATTCCTCTACAGTTTCTTTCTCCAACCTTAACTCAGACTCACTGTACAACTTCATTCAATTTTGCTTCTTATGTATTGCCTTTCTAATAATAATAAAATAGAAGCCAAGGTTTCTAACCCAGCCCCTGTTTTCCTCAATCCCTTACACATTTCTTCAGTTCTGATCTCTTATCCCCAAAGCAACATCCTTTTAGGGGAGGGAGTGAAGAACACATGCTTTGGGGAACAAACTCTTTTTGGGGACTTCTCCAGCCTTCCAGTCTAGCTGTAGCCCTTTTCTGAGCCTCTCCAGCCCTCCCCCTGTGCTGCTCACCTCCGCTTCCTCCTCAAGCTGCTGCGTGGCTGCCTCCCGCTCCCTACGCATCCGCTCCTTCCACGGGACAGACAGAGCCAGAGCACAGAGACAAGAGAGAGGCAGAGAGGTCACACATGCTGGGCAGGAACTGCTGAGGGGACACAGGTGCAGTGCCAGCACCAGCAGAGGGGGAGCAGAAACCCAGCACCAACACTGGGACTGGGGAAGGAGGAGCTGGAATTCAGCACTTGCGCTGTTACTGCCAGCAGAAAGGACAGGGACAGAACAAGATCATCGGGGTGCCACTGTGGGAGGGGAGAGCAGATGTCCCTGAGATCCTCAGCAGGGACAGTCCTGGGGAAAGCAAGGAGAGCTGCAGAGCCCCCAAGCATAAGCTACACCCAGGGAGAGGAGGAGCTTGCTCACTGCTGGAAGAGACACCTGGATGGAGCACAGACAGGACAGGCTGGACGGGAATGGAAAAACAAATCTACAGAGCACAGGCCTTGCTGCCTTATAGCATCACATACAGAATGATGCAAATACATACACAGGTCTTGGCACAAGGTCACCTCAGCACCAGCTGTCAGCCTGGGGTCACTCAGCACTGCAGGGGCATTAGAGAGTGACCAGTGACTAATCCCAAAAGCCCCAGCCATGGGCTTGCTTACAGGCTGCGAGAGGAAGGGAACAGTGCAGGACTTGTCCTAAGGACTGATTTCTGGGCACTGATATTTCTGTGACTTGTCACCTGGCACCTCTGGGCAGAGCCAGGCCTGGGGAGAGAACAGCAGCATCCTCCCTTGTCCATGGAACCCTCTCAGCTGTTCTTCCCAAGCAGGAACCAGATGGTCCAGAAGTCCTGGCACTGGGAGGATGGGAGGTGGAAGGCAGCTGAGAGGGAGTCAACTGAAAATTGTGCTGAGAACCTGGGCCCTGTTCTTTAACAGATTCCATGCACTACAGATTCCCACTGCCCCACATCACCCCTTGACCTCCATGCAAGGATAAGCAGCATGAGCATCACTAATGCTCTGGAGGATCACAACTCCCAAAAGGATATTGAGGGATATTTAAGGTACAGTTTGTTCTGAATCTGGTTATGCTCGTTTGGTCAGGAGTTCTCTGTGGGGTGAGGGTTGCAGGTGACACTAATCTGGTGTGTGACTCTTCTCTGAGGTCACATTCTGAGGAGTGACAGGAGCACCAGTCAGCCCAGACAGAGCTGTGCCATGATCCAAATCCATTTCTGGCAATACCTGGAGAGGATCTGCTTTCAAACTAGTAAAATAACTACAGCCACAGAGCCAGGAGAGAGCACCAGGAATCAGTCCACACAGACTCAGAGTTACTGACACTTCTACTAGAAACTGAATTATCAGAGAACTGGAGGCAAGAGGTGTCAGCACTGAATGGGTTTGAAAACTTCTACCATGAGTAGAGCAAAGGCATAATTCCTCACAGTTATTCAGTTCACAGCTTGCCAGGGGCTGGAGACACGTTTGGTCTCTCTTACTCTTGTGCAAGAACGAATATGAAACATTGAAGAGTAAGAAAGAGAGTCCAAAAAATGGTGACAGAAATTACCAGGGGTCTGGCACTGGGACAGGAACTTCCTTTATTCAGTATTCCAATGGTGATGATGGAGAGTTGACTCCATCACTGGGATAAATTTAATCATCAAATCCAGTTTTAGACACATAATGCCAGATTCAAGGTTTCAAAAGCCCAGCAGAAAAACATGTCTTAGCTCACGGGCCTCAGGATCCCAAGAGGTCCAAGGAGCCTGGAGGATCCATTGCTGCCTCCTCCTGGCACACCAAGGGAAGGGGCACCAAAATATATCAGCATTTTTAAAAATGACATATGGCCCCAGCTACTTCACCAGTCATAAAGGTTTTTCTGGGGTTTTTTGACCCAAATATTTTTAAGTAATCTCAGTATAAATTTTGGCAAAGTCTTTCTCTACCTGAACCTGGACAAATGTCACCTGCTCAGCCCCAGCAGCACAGCTTGGGGCCACATTTGGTATATTCACAGGTGTTAGGAATGCTGACACTGACCCACAGTACCTGAAATCTCCTGGAATGTATTTCAATCCATATATCCATATTCAAATCCATATACTGCCAACATTAAAACTGGCAGGAATATCCTTTGCTCAGACAGAAACACAATGAGATCATTCTTTCTCAAACTACATCAAACCTCTCTGAGTTCCTTCCCAGGCAAGGAATGAGACATTTTACAGGGAAACCTAAATCTGATCTGAATTGTCTCTGCTCTGGGCTGAACCAAGAGAACTGCTGAGGTCCCTCCTACCCAAATTAGTCAGGATGGTTTGGGTTGGAAGAGACCTTCCAGGGTCATCTTGTCCAACCCCTGCAATGAGGGTTGTCTTCAACTGCATCAGGCTGAAGATCATTCTGTAAGGTCACTTGACTTCCATCCAGAACTGCCAACCTCACCCTGCTCTTGTGGGGCAGCAAATGTGAACAAGCTCAGGAACTGCAGCTGCAGAGAGCCCAGGGAAACTTCAGGTGTATCTGAACCAGAAACCTGACGAAACACCTGAAAAATGTACACACACATCTGCCAGGAGAGCAGATTCCCCACTGACAACACTGAAGAATTCAGTTTTCCCTCTTCTTCCAGTGACTCTGACTGAATAAATTACTGTTTTAAGAGGGAGGACTGGAAACTTTTAAGTCCTCAAGAGGCTTGAGTCTGCTGATCTCTTTCTGTGAAATACTCTTTCTGTGCAAGGCTGAGCCAGTGGGCAGACACAAAACTCTCAAAGCAAAGCAGAGAAATGACCATGTGAACTGAGGAGCATAAAGCTGTGACTGATCAACAGCATCACCTCTCCACTCAGAGCAGCTCAGAGCTGTGTGTTCTCATCTTTGCTCACATCCTGTCAGTCACAGGATGCTGGACAGAGAAAACTGATTAAATTTGGGACTTCCAAGCTCACTGGCCATTTTTCTTGAAGCTGCAGCTTGGCCAGGAGGTACCAGCAAGTAGCAAGGATGGTCTTTGTGAAGACCACAGGAACATCTCCAGAGAGGTGCACAGGGAGGTACAGCAAAGCCAAAGAGCAGCCAGGGCAACACAGCAGTGCACCACGGAGAGGGAATGCCCAGAGCTCCACCCCATGGCACTGACAATGGGGCAGAGATTCCAGAACTCCCATGGCACTGACAATGGGGCAGAGCTTCAGAGCTCCCCATGGCACTACAGTGGAACAGAGATAACCTGTGACACCTTCCTTGGGACTCACAGGCTCGGCAGAGCCACCACCACAAACAGATTCTGCTACACAAATAATCTCTCACCACTTTCTCCATTTCTTCTCTCTCCCACTGAGTGGCTTCTCTCACCATTTCCATCTCCTAGGAGAGAGCAGAGTTAGAGCCACCTCACCCAGTGCTCTCTCCACACCTGCAGCATCTAGAACCTCACGAAGGTGTCACAGTCCCATCCTAGCGTGTTCCTGATGCAAGTGGTGGGTCCTCCTGATCCCATGCCATGTCCACTCCACAGCACACTGCAGGCTGCATGCACCAAGGGAGACACTGGAGATTTCCAGAAACATGCTCCCAGCTCAGGCACAACACACACCTTCTGCAGGATCTCCAGTTCCTCGGGGCTCAGGTCCCGGTCGATGGAGGAGATGCTCTCCAGGCTGTTCTTGCGTCCAATGCCAGCAGCAAAAGGGTTTGCAATGATGCCTGGGGACATCTGCAAAGGGAAAATCACACTTGGTGGAAGCCCACAGAGTGCCATTCCAAAAATTCCCTATTTCAGCCTCCCAGATACAGGACAACCCCGTGCAAGCCAGAAACAGAACTCTTTCAACAACTTGAAACTATACCATAGAATCCCAGCCTGGTCTGGGTTGGAAGGGACCTGAAGATCATCCAGCTCCATCTCTGCCATTTAGGCTGACAATTGTTTGAGGAACCCAAGGTCTAAGTAAGCTGAATTTAAACTGATCCAGGTGTAAGAAGGGGACAAGGTGCACAGGTACTGGCTTCATGTTCTACTGGAGAATACAAAAGTTGACTAGCTAAGCCTTGGAAACAGAAATGTGAGAGGGCACAGGATTGCTCCAGGGAAGCTTTACCCTGTGGGGAAAGACGAACACCAATAAAGAGCCAGATCATTAATTGTAAATGTAACACTGGCCAAGAAAAAATGGGCATAAATAGCCTAGTGAAAATGAGCTTGGGAACTTTTTTTTTCAGCGCAGTGCTATTTGTGGGACAGTTCTGGAACCAGCAGCAGAAAGACAGTCCTGAGGGACCACTGCTTTTCTGGACTGGAGATCCCCTCCACTTCACATCACAGCTCAGACTTTGAACATATGGCACCTCAAAAAACTCAAAAAATTTACAGGAACAGGCTGGGAAAAGCCAGCATTGTTTGAAGAGCGAGATGGGATCCACGTGGGGGGACTGTGGTGACTCCAAGGGCACCTGCAGTGCCGTGCTCACCTCGATGGCAGCCGCAGCCTTGGGGTCAAAGCCGTCGCAGACCAGCACGAGGAGCGCGTCGCCCACGCCCCGCAGGATCTGCACGGCCTCCGTGTGGGTCATGCCCAGCAGGCTCTGGTGGTTCACCTCCAGGATCCTCATCCCCACCTTCAGCCGCCCGTCCCGGGCAGCAGCCCCCGAGGAGCTCACCTGGAACACACCCGGGAGACGAGGGGTCACTGGAGCAGGGCAGAGGAGACAGACAGCAGGGCAGAGGAGACAGCAGGGCGTGGGGACTGTGGCAGGGAAGGAGTGGACAGCACAACCAGGGAACGGGGACAGCACAGCCAGGGAACGGGGACAGCACAATCAGGGAAAGGGGACAGCACACACAGGGAATGGGGACAGCACACACAGGGAATGGGGACAGCACACACAGGGAACGGGGACAGCACAACCAGGGAACGGGGACAGCACAACCAGGGAATGGGGACAGCACAACCAGGGATCGGGGACAGCACAACCAGGGAACGGGGACAGCACAACCAGGGAATGGGGACAGCACAGCCAGGGATCGGGGACAGCACAACCAGGGAAAGAGGACAGCACAACCAGGGAATGGGGAAAGCACAGCCAGGGAACGGGGACAGCACAGCCAGGGAAAGGGGACAGCACACCCAGGGAACGGGGACAGCACAACCAGGGAAAGGGGACAGCATGCACAGGGAAAGGGGACAGCAGCCTGCAGCTGCAAGGCAGGGGAAGCATCTATGGATAGGGCAGAACAGGAAGAACCTGTACAGGCTGGCAGAGGGAACAGGTGTGGAAGAATCTTCCATGTGAGGTAAAAGAATGTGAATTTGAAATGTGTTGCCCCAAGGAAAGAAGCAGGTGAGAAGGAAAAGCTGTCATGATGCATCTCACAGAAGGAGAAATCATTTTGTGGTGGCAAGAGAGACACAATGGAAATGCAAATGAAGACAAATGAAGGAGGAAGGAGGGAGGGATCAGACACACAAACAGGAAGAAAAGGAAAAGCACCACTTTGTCTCTTGGTTACCACAAATGTCCAGGGAAAATTAGGAAAACTCCTCCAGATAGTACAAGAGAGCTTAAGGGGAGTAACATAGCTCAAGGGAGAGCAGTAAAGTTCAGGATTTTGGTTCTCTGCAGGCTAAGCCAACAAGTATTGGGAAAAACAGGGAGGGGAGATGGAGTAAACTAACTCTGTGCCACGGCTGAACTGTGAACCTTCTAACCCCCAAATGCTGTAATGCTGCAGGGGAGAAAATCAAACCAAATTACTCAAAATAACTGCCAGTTACAATAAGCCCAGGTTTTCTTTTCCTGCTGTTAAGAATATCCCAGGTGAATGTGCAATGGTCACTCTGAAAGAGGGAATGTATTCTCTTAACTTTAGAACTCAGATAAAACAGTTACAGCCACATAACGACAAACGCTGAATGTTCCCTTGCCTTAACAGCAACCAATTATCAATTATCAGGGCTGACTGCCAATTATGGAGTGTCTTCAGCCATGAGGATAACTCACATCAGTTTGTAGCCCAAAAAACCAGCTGAAGAGGGAACCAGTGACACTAAGGTGAACACCCAGAGTCCTCTCTGTCAGCAGCAAGACCAAAATGACACCACTTATTGCTGTGCTCTGCTGCCAGTGAAGAAGAGGCAATAAAAACTTTTTGGAAAGGGTTGGGAAGAGCATAAACTGACAAGCATAAGCATAAGTTCAACAAGAAAATGTGTAATTTCTGGAGGAAAAGTGATATGAGAAATACATGTGACACAAGCAGGCCCCTGAAAAAGGAACAAAGTTACACACAGAGAATGGCACAAGAGAAAAGGTTAGGAATTCCTGATGCTTTCCATGGAAAGAGGAAAGAGCTTGCATGTGTAAGTGGGCAGGAAGCCACAGGCACAGGGGGACCAACAGGAATGTGTGTGTTTGCACTACAGAAAAAAAAACACAAGAGAAGAAACACAAAGCAAAGTAAAGGCAAGCAGGAAATAAAATAAGAAACTGTGTAGCTGTTGTAGAGGAGAAAATATAAAAGGACAAGGACTTGTCTCCTTTGCTGGAGGGAGAATCTCCAGAACTGATGCACCAGTGAAAGCTGAGAGCATATTCCAACAGCTCCCCCAGGGATCACCCATGTCCCTGGCAGTGCCTGCAGAGGTGGTGCTCTGGTACCTTGGAGATGAAGATGCCTTCATCAGTGGGATCAAACGGATTGCCAGCATGGCCCTTTGCTCCACCTCGGATGCTGATGCCCAGCTTCTCTCCTGGAGCCTTTTCAATGCATATTTCCTGGAAACACAGAAGAGCATCCTTGTTTCCGGGCCAAGTTCAACTGAGGGAACACTCCTCAGTGACCACAAAGGGCCTGAATTAGCCCCATCCCTCATTGGGCAGCTTATTCCTGTTGGTGAGGACCTGCCCTTTTCTGTTCCCTGATGACAGAGTCACCAGGCCATGGCAAGAGATCCTCACCACGCCCCAGCTGGAGATGGAAGAGACTGGATTCTGCCAAAGGAGAAGGAAACTCCAGCCAGGAGCCTGGTTGTATCCTAGTCCTAGACCTCCAGCCTGGTAAGAAACTGCCCCCAGAACCCACCCTGAGTGATTCTCCCCCAGCCCCCTCGCTCAGAACCCACCTGCATCCCAGGCGGGGGCGGGTCTCTGCGGACCACCATGGTGAGCTCCTGGGCGTTGGAGAGCAGGGCGTTGACGGCCTCCTGGTGGGTGGCATGACGCAGGTCGATGCTGTTCACCTCCAGGATCCTGTCCCCCACGCGGAGCCCGCTGCGCGACGCCAGCCCCCGCGGGATCACCTGCACGGAGCCACCAACACAGCTGCAGAGGGGAAGGCCCTCTCTCCTTGGAGATGTGACTGTGTTGCCCTGCAGGCCTGTTCTGAGCCCTCTCTCTGCACACAGAATTCCCTAAGAGGTGACATATCTGGGAATGCTGGCGAAGAATGAAGTGGGATGTGCTTTCAAGTGCTATTCCATATGTTACTCTCATATTCCCAAATTTAATCTGAATTGGTCCTGTGCCAGCATTGCCATTAGGACTGACAGCACTAGTACTACTCCAGTCCTCACCCCGTGCTCTACAGGGGCTCCTGGGAGCTACAGAGGCTCTGAACATATAACCAAACCCGTGTTCCTTATGAAACAAAGGAGTCGGCAAGGAACGGGTGAAATCTGTGAGCACACAGGCAAGCAGGGATGGTAGGACAGAGTTAGTTAGGCTTTGAGAAGAGCAAATCCTGCCTCACTGACCTGCTGATGCATTGCAAGAAAAACTGTGGGCACCTGAAGGAAGAGACCTGGCAGGCAACACTCCTAAAATTCCAAATAGCCCTTAACAAGGTCTGAACCCAGACACAGGTGTCAGGAGTCAGGTTCAGCATCTCCAAGTGACAAGAGAAGTCAGGAAGTAGAAAGAGCTCAGCAGGGATGTCCTCTCCAGCATCCCTATTCCAACGAGCAGGGATGTGCAGGACTGTGAGGGAATGGGCTGCAGCCACTGGCCAGCCTGTGTGCTGTCCCTGAATGGCATGAGCTGATGTCACCACTGGAATGGGAATGTGGGATCAAAGGACACTGGCCTGAGTGCAGCAGAGCAGCTCTGGGTGCCCCAGTAGTGACACACTCATCCCACCACCACCTTCCCAACAATGACTGGCTTTCTGCAACGCCAGCATCTTCCCAGGACTCATTAAAGCCAACGTGAACTCAGCAATTTCAAAAGCTAACTGGGATCCCTGCAAAGGTTCAGCATGGATTATTACAGGTTTGAGGCTTTTACATGCCCTCAGATGGCTCCAGCAGCAGCACATCCAGTACAAACAACCCTTCACAAACCCCTCCCCATCCCTCTCCTCACATCCAGTACGAACCACCCTTCACACATCCCTCCCCTATGCCCTTATTTCACAAATCTGTTCTGTACATCTGGACTCACATCAAAATCCTTCACCTTAATCCCAATAATCAACAGCTCAGGGACACTCAGAGCAGCTTTCCAGGGACTCTACCTTGGAGATGAAGACACCTGGCTCATGAATCCCAAAGGGATGACTGGAATGGTCACTGCCTCCCACGATGCTGAGGCCCAGGGGACCACCTGCTTTCACCAGGTGAATTTCCTTAAGGTAGAAGAAGCAGTGTCAAAGGCAATGAAGGATATCACACACAGACCATAAACACTGACAAACATGGAGTTGGGGTGTTTTACATGGGTAAGCACAAGGTGAACACTCATGGGACCAGGGGGGCCCCCACGTGGGACTCTGCAACATGGAGAAGAGCTAGAATGGGGCTGCTGGAGAGGGACTTTGGACAAGGGCCTGGAGTGACACAAGGGGGAATGGATTCCCCCTGAGAGTGGGCAGGGTTAGATGGGATATTGGGCAGAAACCCTTCCTTGTGAGGGCGGGGAGGCCCTGGCACTGGTTGCCTGAGAAGCTGTGGCTACTTCCTCCCTGGCAGTTTTCAAGGCCAGGTTGGATGGGTTGGAGCAAGCTGGGATAGTGGAAGGTGTGCCTGCCCACGGCAGGTGGTGGGTCTGGATGGGGTTCAGGTCCCTTCCACCCCAAGCTCAAGCCTTTCTAGGACAACATCTCCAGGCCCCAATAACCCAGCAGGCCGGTCCCCATCGCAACACCAATCTTTCAAACAGAACCAAGATAGGATTGCCCTGTCCCCCAGCCCAGAGTCCAGCTCACCTCGATGGGGTACTGATCCTCCAGCCCTTTGGAGAGGTGGTTCCTGGGCGGCGCCGGCGTCTCCTCGGGCGGGCTGTCCCCGGGGCCGGGGGGCGGCGGGGGGGAGTGCATGCGGCCGCGGGGCGAGCCCCCCTCGCCGGGCTGCTCCGTGCCCTCTCTCTCTACCAGCAGCACGATGGTGGGGGAGGCCGCGGTAAGCAGCGCTACGGCCTGATCATGCCTGGCTTCTGTCATGTCTACCCCATTGATCTAGAACAACCCGCAAAGTCGGCGTCAGACAGCCCTGGGGAGCCCTGTCCTGCCGGCCCCTGCTCAAAGGCCTGTGCCCCAAAGCACCTCCTAACTCTCCCAGTTCCCTCTGACCTGGCACAGGGACGCGGGCACCTGCTCGTTCCCACTGATCCCAATTCCCTTCCTCCTCAGCTCTCCTGCCCCTTTCCCATGTTCCTTGCAGCACCACTGACATGGTGCTCAAGGGGACCACGCAGGCCAGGTGTGCTGTTCCACCTCCCGCAGCCAAACGTCTCATGGGAGAAACAAAACCAGCGATTGCCAGTGCACTGCCACAACACAAGCACGTGCTGGAGCACCTGCTGCCTCGTCACTGAGCCAGCTGCCCTCGTTAGTCACCCAAAGCCCCGACACAGACACTGCAGGCACAATTTGATGGGTGACAGGACCTGTCACCGGGCCACTGGCTGCCCATGCTGGGCAAGGTCATGGTAGCCCAGGGAAGATACCAGCCCTAGGGCATTAAAAGTGACCCCAGGTACAGAGAGATTTGAAAGAACAGAGAGCCTCTTCTACAAAATTAAGATTTAAAACTGCCTCCCTAGAAACTCAAAGGACTGGAAAGGACATGACTGTACAAGGGGCAGAAACCTGAAGGGAGCCGAGCTGAGAGAACACAGCCAGAACAACAAAACTTGACAGGAAAAAGCTGAAGCTGGAAATTAAAAGGTTTCTAGTCATTAGGTTCTGGAAAAGCTTTCCAAAATGAACAATGTGGACATGAAAAAAGGAGCTGCCAAGATGAGGTTTGATCAGCTCGTGAAATAACAACGTGACTGTAACAGTCACAGCAACTGGGCTTCGTACAAAGCCCAACTCCCCACTGCCTGATTCCCAGAAATGTTATTGTTACTCCCCAGCTCCTTCCCAGAGAGCAGTTTCTGGACTAATCTGACATGTGCCATCTGCCAGGGCTTTATCCAGACCCTCCGTGACCCTCCCAGTACTCGCCCCACCTGCCCTGTCCCACCCACAGCTGTGGGTACTGCTCCCCTTAGGACAGGGAGGGAGAAGCACAAGCACCCTGTACTGCCCTGGGAACTCCACAGTGTCACCTCTGCTGAGAGCACTGTCCCCAAAGGGACACCTCTGGCATGAACCACAAGGATGTCAAGGCAGCAGCTGGCACATGCCCACAGGAAAAGGAAGGATGAAAGGAACCTGGGCAATGGCTGCTGAGCACAGGGCAGAGCATCAAGCAGGAAAGGGAACAGATTAACCACACAGATGCACAGCCCATAACGGAGTGCAGGCTG
Source organism: Cyanoderma ruficeps (assembly GCA_008694505.1). NCBI lineage: Eukaryota > Metazoa > Chordata > Aves > Passeriformes > Timaliidae > Cyanoderma > Cyanoderma ruficeps. Next base: position 104,838 of record VZDJ01000144.1, on the reverse strand, counting down.
TGACAGACACATGGCTCAGACACTCCCACACGGATCCTTAAAGCAGTCACCAAAAGCAGTCACCCAAAGGAATCACCCACACTAGAGAAGTGTGACCAAACCTGGCAACTGATTCGCAGAAGAAATGGAGATTATAAAGGGTTGTCTCAGCACATCTCTTGTAGGAAAGGGCCAAGTGGTTGCAGGAAGCTTGAAGGAGGTGTTGCAGGAATATGCAGCACTTATTATGGGACATTCAGCTGAACATAAAGAGGACTGGAGGTGAGGAACAAGCACAGGGAAATACAGGGGAGAACAAGGGGCTGCTGGTCAGTGCTGGTCTGGCCAAGCTCTGGGCCTGAGTCTACATCTGCTCTGCCTTCTCCCCACATTCTGCATTTACTGTGCCAGCTCACTCTGTTCTGGGTACATGTGCAACAGCTACTGGTAAAATTCAAGCTGGACTATCCAGAATAAGAAGAATCCAAAATGTAGGAAGACTCGAGAGGTGGCCCAGAAGCTGGATGAAAGGCTTGGGGTCTGACCAAAGAGCCTGAAGACCTCGCTGCTTGGAGCAGAGGCTGGAGACCTGCAGACAGGAGCATTTACTGGAGTGAGTGAGGGAGGACGTGTGCACAACACACTGAACCCCAATGAGCCGGAGGGCAGGAGCAGGGAGGAGCTGGCCATTGTTCCTGCCCTGTGAACACCACCTGTGCTCAGCTGTGCACCTGTAAAGGTACTGCCCCCCTCCTGTCCCTGTGATTTGGGACCAGCTGTGTCTGTAGTGTGTTCCACATCTGGAGTTTGCACTTATCCCTGCTGATAGCTGCACCTGGGAGCAGGGAAAGCAGCAGCTGTGTGTCCAGGGGACTGGGAAGGGAGGATTCCTTGGGTCCTCTGATGGTTAACAAAGGCAACATGCAGGAGAGATTTGGCTCTTTGGGAACAAGATGATCTTTAAGGTCCCTTCCAACCCAAGCCTTGCTCTGACTCTACAACACTGTGATGACACTGCACACACAGACCTGCAGCAGTGTGATCCACTCTCATTTCTCATATCCCCTCTCCTATTTTCCTGCCTCTGACAGGATTAGAGTGGTCAGACCAGAAGGGCACAGTGGTGCCTCCCTGGAGCAGGGACCAGAGCAGCCAGAGGTGTCTCAAATGCCCTTGGTGCATTTCACCCAGTAACTCTCCACTACCTGGCAATCCTGGTGGCTACCCAGCTGATTTTCCATGGCCTTTATCTAGCTGGAGAGCAAGGCCAGCCATGCAGCATGGCTCTCCGAGTGCCATGGGGAAGGGACAGTGTCTGTCCTTTCCCTGCTCCACGTGTTTCTTTTGTGTGCCAGGGAATTATATCATCCTGGCAAATCTCTATGGGGTCACACTGCCACATTAGGATTTCACGTGTCACCCACCACTATCCTAAATCTCCCCACAATCAGTTTTCTTCCCAGTCCCATCCCAAAAGTATCAGCTGCCCTTAGCAACTGCTCCCAATCCTGCACCCTCCCTGCTAGATTCCCATCCCACAAGTCCAGCTCTCCAGCACTCCCCCCCGCAGGTCCCTGTCCAGTGTCTTCCCCCACCAAAATGACTCCCTAGAGACACAGGAACACAGGGAAGCAGGGGAGTGAGTGACAGTCACTGGGGCATGTTGAGGGGTGTTAACTCAGGGGAGACCTAGGCTGGGCTCTTCAATCCATGTGCTCAAAGCTCCCCTAAGGTCAAAGGAGCGATCCCAGTTCTTCTGCTGAGAAGACCAGGAGGATTTAGAGCACAGGGGAAGAGCAAGAAGCTGTGCTGTATTTATTTTCTTAAGAAAACAGAATTCTTTGGCAAAGTGAGAGCTGAGCATGACCAGGAGACCACAGCTTTGGAAATGGGCCCTGCCTGAGGGACCCATGAGCCCTGTACCAGTGAGGGTCCTCCCATTCCCCAGGCAGGTACAGCCAACCTGCACCCACATCCCAGAAATCCTGGCATTGTGGAAGCATTCCAATAAAAGCAGGCAATTGCTGCTTGAGGGGTAAGCAGGCTTGGAATTTCTGGGCGTAGTCCTGGTGACTGTTCTCCTCAAAGGTGACATGTTTCTGCACTTATCAGAGGTGAGCACGGGATCTGAGCTTCAGCTGGTGCTCAGCACCAAGCCTGTATGGTCACACACACCTCAGCACAGGTAACCAAGGGGACCCCGCCAGGGGTGTCAGGAATAGTGACAGCAACGCCTCAGCCACGTCAAAATCCAGCAGAGGCCTGAACTCTGTAAGACATGAGCTCACACATCCCATAAGGAATCCACTGCATGCTATTACTAAGGAATTAGATCTGCTTTTCCTATGAAGCTGCCCATGGATATAAATAGAGCTGTTGAAGCAGGGTGGAGACAGGTTTGACTTTCGAATCTGTTCAAGATTTTGTGTCTCCTTTTTCCACAAGTTGAGCAAACCAACCCCTCAGTACTGTCTCTGTACCATGGAGCATCAAAACACGGGCAAATCCAAAACAATTCAGTCCATCTGGCATTAATGACGGTCAGGGCTCAATTTTGGGGAGTGGGCAGCACTAGAAGGGAGGGAGAGATGCTATACCAGTTCAAGCTTCCTGCCAAGACACCAGTGTCATACCTGGGCCCAAGCTCCACTAAAATGTTGTGCCTGAGCAAATACAGCACAGCCCCAGCCCAGGGATAGAGCAGACAGAAGCCAGCACTGACGAGGCTGTATCAGTGTTTACTCACGCCAGCGCTGTGGTAACACGTGCTCTTATCACAGCAGCTGGGCCAGAAACCCACCACCAGCACCGGGATCTGGAGGTTTCCCTCAGAGGCAGCATGCGAGCGTGGGAAGAGGGTCGGGAGGTTCAGGAGAGGCTCCCACAGGAGGGGAGTGAGGACCAGGAGCAGAGACACGAGGTTAGAGCAGTGAGATCCGCACGGACAGGACGGGAGGCCGAGGCCAGAGCTCCAGGTGAAGCAGGGAAGCACTGAGGTACCCCTGCACTGCCCCACAGCACCCCATGGCATCTCCTGCTCCAGCCCACGCTGACCCTGCCACCCCACTGTGCCCCAAGGGGATCCCCATCTCCCCGTGGCTGAGCCCCCCTGCCCACCCAGGCTCCAGAGGGACACCAGGCTGGGACAGTGCTGCTGTGTCCCCTCCCTCCATGCCATTCCTGGGGAAAGCACTTGGATAAAGCATTTGGGGAAAGGGGAGGTGCAACTGCACCCACCACCAGACAGGGGAGAGCCACCCAAATTACACGCTCTCCCAGAAGGCTCAGGAGCTGATAAAAGGACCCCCAAAATCCAGCTCCAGTGTAACAGAGAAGCAGTCCCTGCACAAGGAAGGGCATGGAGCCGAGTCAGCCCTTCCTTGCCCACACACTCACCGAGATGACTCGGTCTCCGACGTGCAGGATCCCATCCCGGTGGGCTGCACCCCCCTCAGCGATCCGGGAGATGAAGATCCCCTGGAGCACAGTCAGGAAGGTCAGAGCAGCCCAGGCTTTCCCTCACCTGAGCCTGGCTCTCCAAACCTGTTCCCAGGTAGGTCTCAGTCCTCTCCTCTCCACGCACCCTTCCCCTGCCCTGACACTTCTCGTTTGCTCCCCACTCCACACAAACCCTCTGCTCCCAGAGCCCCTGACAGCAAAGCTGTCCTGTGGCCCAGAGCCTGGAATCTGTGCCAAGAGGGCAGCAGTAGGATTAGATGTCACTGGCAGGGACTGGGAGCCCCAGCCCCCCTCCTTCTATAAAAAAGATGGAGAGGGACTTTGGACAAGGGCCTGGAGTGACAGCATGAGGAATGGCTTCCCACTGCCAGAAAGCAGGGTCAGATGGGATACTGGGATGGAATTGTTCCCTCTGAGAGTGGTGTGGCCCTGGCACAGGGTGCCCAGAGAAGCTGTGGCTGTCCCATCCCTGAAAGTGTTCAAGGCCATGGTGGGCAGGGCTTGGAGCAACCTGGGACGGTGGAAGCTGGCCACGACAAGGGGATGGAATAGGTGAGGCTTAAGGTCTGTCCAAACCCAAACCATACTGGAGTGCCACGATTCCCTGACTTAATGACACCTGGGTCACAAAGACCACCTGGCCCACCAGCCCAGGGCCTGGCTGCACTGCTGCATGCCCGGGGATGAGGAAGGATCCTAAGGGGATCGGGACTGACCGTGTCCCCAGCCCGGTACGGAGTGGAGCCCTTGCCACCAGCGATGCTGAAGCCGAGGCCCTTCTCATTCCGCATCAGGCAGGTGGAAAATCTCTCGGTGGCCGGAGCTCCCTCAGGGCACTCGGGGAAGCGCAGCCCCCCGCGCCGCTCCCGGGGGCTGTAGTCGTCCTCGGGGCGCAGGGGGGTGACAGTGATGGCGTTCTCTGGCTCCACCATCCGCTCCCGCAGCACCGTCATGGACACGGAGCTGCCCGAGCCCCGCAGAGCCTCCACGGCCACGTGGTGCTCGGCACAGTGCAGGGACACCCCGTTCACCTGGGGACAGACAGGGACAGCCTCCCCTCAGACAGAGCCCGGACCGACACACAGACCAACGTACCAACATACAGCCCAAATCAACACACAGCCTCCCCTCAGACACAGCCCAACATACCAACACACAGCCTCCCCTCAGACAGAGCCCGGACTGACACACAGCCTCCCCTCAGACACAGCTCAACATACCAACATACAGCCCAAATCAACACACAGCCTCCCCTCAGACAGAGCCCTGGCCTCGCACACAGCCTCCCTTCAGACACAGCCCCGAACAACACACAGCTCCAACCTCATACACAGCCCAACATACCAACAAACAGTCCAAACCAACACACAGCCTCCCCTCAGACGCAGCCCCGAACAACACACAGCTCCGACCTCACACATAGCTCCAACCTCATACACAGCCCAACATACAGCCCAAATCAACACACAGCTTCCCCTCACACACAGCCCTGAGCAACACACAGCTCCAACCTCACATACAGCCCCGGCCTGACACACAGCCCAGCATACCAACATACAGCCCAAATCAACACACGGCTCCAACCTCACCCACAGCCTCAGCCTCACACACAGCCTCCCCTGAGATACAGGTCCAACCTCAGCCACAGCCCTGACCTCAAACACAGCCCCAGCTCAGCTCCAACCTCAAACACAGCTCCAACCTCACACACAGCCTCCCCTCAGACACAGGTCCAACCTCACACACAGCCCCAGCTCAGCCACTGCTGCCCAAGGAACCGGCTCAGCCCTGTCCCACCCAGGCCCTGCTCACACAGCTGTGTCCAGACCTCTGGGAAGTTTTCCTGCATTCTTACAGCACCTGCTACCTGTCCCAGGCCGGGGCAACCAAGGAAAGGCCCTTTCAGAGGAGTTCTTTCCCCACAGGGAGTCCTTAATTCCCTACACCTGTATCATCCCTACACGAAACATCCCAGACAGATAACCCCCCAACACAGAAGCAACTCCACCAACAAAATTCAACAGAACTCAGGTCGACCCTTGCTTATCTTCCAGAAGGGACATCCAGCTGCTCACACCCTTGGAACACCTGCAGCTGTCAGTGTGACAGTCCCTCAGTGTGGGGAATATCACAGAGCAGGTCATCTTGAGTGTGGCACGTAAGGGAGAACCAGGGGATAAGGCCCAGGCAGCCTGGGTTGGAGGGGTCTTGGAACAACCTGGTCTAGTGGAAGGTGTCCCTGCCCATGGCAGAGGGTGAAATGGGATGAGCTTTAAGGTCCCTTCCCACCCAAACAATTCCCATGACTGGCTCCCTGGGTAACAAGTTATTTTACAGGGCTCACTTTTGCCCTTCCCAGGTATGCACAGCTCAGCCTGCTGGGGATGTATTTTTTCCCACCTGGGTCACCCAATACTTCAGAGCTGGGCCAGAGTAAAGGCAGGAGCTTATAAGGCAATAAAAGATGCATGGCAACATAAATTAATCAACTATCTCTGAGCCAAAGGGATTTTATTTAGCTCTTACATATCCCCTAAGGCTCAATTTGGTCTAAAGCATGTGTGATGCAAACCCATTCCCAATCATCTCATACCTCCACTCCAAGTTATCAGAAGCATTTGCTTTGTCACAGGAGTCAAGTCCTTACCTCCAGAAGCTTGTCACCAACACGGACCCCTGCGCGAGCTGCAGGACCCTCCTCAGACACGCGGGAAATAAAGATGCCCTGGAAACAAAACCATCAGTTATGTGGAGAGCCCATTCCTTATCCCTTCGGAGTGCAGAGACCCCTCAGCTCCGAGGAGAGGGGTCAGTCCCTGGCCAGTCCTGAACCCAGAATGAGGAGACATGGCAACCACATCAATCTGCTCAGGAGCTGGGAAAAAGGAACAGAAACCTCATGGCAGGGCTACCCCAAGGTGACAAGGGGGACAGAAACCCCACGGCAGGGCTGTCCCCAGGTGAGACACAGACCAGGGAATGACACGTTAACCCTCCTCCAGGGGAACTGGCACATGACACAGCTGATGCCACCAGGTGGGGAACAACCCCACACTCTGAGTCCCAGGACACAGCTGGGAAGGAACCCTCTGCTCCCATGGCTGCTCCAGGTCAGACCATCCTGGTTCAGGAGCAGGAGTCTGTTCCACCCCACCAACCTCCTGCTTTGTGGGGATTCAGGGCTGCTCCCACCCGGCCCCACAACGCTCACGTGTAAGGACACCCAGGCTACAGAGAACCAGTCCCCAAAGCAGGTGCCTCAGCAGTGACACAGCCCAGGCCTTACCTCGTCATCCCCCTTATAGGGCGTGGAGCCCTTGCCCCCCGCGATGCTGATGCCCAGCCCCCCCGTCTGCCGCACGATGGTCAGTGTCAGCTGCAAGCAGAAGGGACAGTGGTTATGGGTCAGAGCACCCCAGAACAAGGGACAACTCTTTTAATAAAAAAACAGCAACTCCAAGTCATCTGCTGACACACTGGGGGAGCAGTGGCACCTGTGGGTGAGCCGTGGCACCTGTGGGTGAGCCGTGGCACTCACGCCTCAGACTGAGTCCCTCACCACCACAATGCCTGAAACACACAAATCCCTTCCCACAGCTGAGTCTTGACCCAACAGTCAGCTTGCTCATGATGGACACAGCAGAAGGGGATTCCACCACAAAGCAAACTGGGCAGCCACGCACTGGAACTGGGTCACAGCGTTCACACCACAGCTTGGCTCTGCCACGGGGCTCCCTTTGAGTGTAATTCCATCAGCCACTGGGGGATTCCAGGTCACCCCAGCGTAGTGTGCAGTGACAAGGATGGCACCTTGTCCAGAATACTCTGGATGGATACTTGGCTTTGTTGTATTGATGGAAATCAACACACAGCTCCAAAAATCCCACCTGCGCTGTCCAGATCCTCTGCATCCCTCTGCCCCAGCTGCTCAGGATTGCAGCTGAGCAATCCACAAGTCTTCTACTTCCTACCTCCCACCTCTACATACCCAATTATGCCCACTGCCAACAGCTGATCTGACTTGACCTGTTTCTTTTAAGGACACCAGCATGGACCATTCACAATGCCACAGTCGCGAGAAGGAAGACAGGGAGCATGTGGTAGGACACAGGGAAAGGAACAGGATAGATAAGACTCTCTCAGGGCCAAGGACCAAGGAGCTGGTGAGGTAAGTGACAGAAATGAGCACAGACTTCTCTAGAGAACCAAATTTGCTGTCCTCCATGTCACCTCTTTGGAAACAAAGCCCAGGATGGAGAGAGGCTGCTGCAGAGATGTCAAGTGTCAGTGTCAGCTCCACATGGCCACAGCATGGGCAGCAAAGGAAGCACATTACCTTCCTCAACACTTCCCTTCCAACCCCTTTTCACTTCTGCAATGACAGAACCAATGTCTTGTGGAGCTCCATATTCTGCTAAGTTCAAAACAAAAACCAAACCAAAAAATCACCGCAGGAAATGTGAAACAGAGGTGCTCTGCCAGTTCCTTTGGCACCCAGTTAACAGCACAGCAGAACGCTCTGGGATCTTCCCAGGGAAATCCCTGATTCTACACCTACCATCAGTTCACTGTCTCTGGTGCAAGAGCCAGAAACTGAGTAAAATTCCAACTTTTGGAAAACCCAAGTAAGACAGAAATGGGGTGCTGATGAGACAGCACCACATCCAAGACAGCCAAACTCAAACCAGCTCCTGACCAGACAAATCCTTCTTGCATGACCATGTCTGCTGGGAACTAACTACAAACCCCGTGTTTTTCCATCCAGACTCATTGGACTCTAGAAATGCTCTAAAGACTCACATCTGTATTGTTCAAGGAGTGTTTGGACAATGCTCTCAGGCACATGGGAAGATTTTTGGGGTTGTTCTGTGCAGGGCCAGAAGGTGGACTTGATGATCCTGGTGATCAGGAAATGGTGTAATTCTACTTCAACACAAAAGCCTCTAAGGATGATAGAAAACCAGGTCTTCAGACAAGGATTGCAGACTAGTCCAATAGCAGGATCTGGTATTTCCCAGGAAGACAGCTGATGGTTCTGCTCAGTGCTGGAATCCATTGGACAGGATCATGATTTTGGACAATGACTGAGGACTGGCTGATATCACTGGTCACAGGAAGTCGCCTCCAGCTACATGGGAAGCTGAGGCTGTAAAGTAACAGAAAGATACACCACAAACCCCCTGGATTTCACAGATTCAGCAAAGCAGTCTAAAAATATGGGGAAACCTGCCAGAAAAGCCAACTGGCCTGAGGTGGAAGAACCTTCTCTCCATCAATGTACACCGAAAACCAAAACACCAAGAAGAAAACAGGACAGATTAAAAATACTGAGACAACCATACCAAAGGGGCTTGAACTAGATATAAACATATGTAGGCTGAAGAAAAGATTTCAAACTCCAAAGCAAATCAGTTCTCCCACAAAAAAACAGTGTGGGGAGGAACTGAATTGGGGGACGTTTGTTTGAGGTCGATGCAAAGAGTAACTGATGTGAATATGAACCTTAAGAAGAAGGACCTGGATCCAGCAGCCTGTAATGGCCCTTCATGTTGTAACTCAGGCTGTTTCTTGCACTAAACCTTCAGCTGTTTGTTCTCCAAAGCTCCTCTTTCCTAAGGCTGCTCCTGGGCTGCCTGGACTGCCACGATGCTGGACTGGCACTGAAACCACAGCACAGAGCAGCCCCCAGCAGGGACAGCTCAGCTTCCTCCTTGCCATTGCTCCAGCCATGGACTTTACTGGGTATTTTACTCTTTGTGTATTTTTCCCCCAAAGGCAGGGATCCACTCACAGCCCATCTCAGGTGATCTATCCTTGCTGCTTCCCATCAAAACTCGCTGCTTCCTCTGCAGAGGACAAACCTTCATGGAGAGCACACCACACCCCCAGTTCCTCCACAGGGCTCCAGCCCTGCAAGGAAATGTGCTGCAGTGCCAGGGGAAAAGGGGGTAAACTGAAAAAGCTGCCACATCAGCTTTGAGCTGCCACCCTTCTCCCTGAACTCCCACCAGGAACCCACCACCAGTGGCACTGAACATGAGCCAGGGAAGCAGTTCCACCCCTTCCCCTCAGTCCTGCCTGTGGCTCTGCCTGTGCCTCTCTGGGGACATACCAAACACGAACCGGGGCCGCCTCAACCCAATTTTCATGTGGTTTTTGGTGTAACTGTTTTTTAACATGGAATCATGGAATGGTTTGGGTGGGAAGGGACCTTAAAGCTTACCCACCCACCCTTCTCTGTCAACAGATTCACTTGTTCCTGCAAGAATTCCCAGCTTTCAGGAATTAACTGAACACACCAGAAGTGTTGCACACCTGGACAGACTCACTTTCAAGCAGCAGCCAGGGACATCAGTGTGCTGCCCAACAGATTTGGGGCAGTCTGAATTTGTTGTTGTGCAACTCGTCGTTGAGGACTCCTGTCAGGGGCACAGGAGACACTGAGGCAGCCACCAACCATCACATCCACAGGACTCAAGGGACAAAGCTCAGAGCTGTTGTACTTGAGAGCTGCTGAAAGACTAAGATCTTCCTCCAAACACACCCAGGGGAGTGGGGCTCAAGGGCTTCACATCCAGGAGACAGGAAGTTTCTGCCAGCGTAGGCATCAATTTATAAAGGGTTGTACATGTGGATGCACACAGCTGGGGTCACTCTGGGGCCTCTCATAACAAGAAAGACATTGAGGAGCATCAGCAAGTGCAGATACAGGAGCAGAGCTGGGGAAAAGTCTGGAGCACCAGGAGCAGCTGAGGCAGCTTGGGGGGGCTCAGCCTGGAGAAAACGAGGCTCAGGAGGGACCATCTCAGTCTCTACAACTCCCTGACAGGAATGAGGAACAAGATGGGGGACAGGCTTTGCTCCCAGGGAACAAGGGACAGGACAAGGGTAAACAGTCTCAAGTTGTACCAGGAGCGGTTTAGGTGGGATACTGGGAAAATTCCTTCCTGTTAATGGCTGTCCAGCCCTGGCATGGATTGCTCAGGACAGGGGTGGAGTCCTCATTTCTGGAAGTGTTCAAAAAACATATGGATATGGCCCCTGAGGACATGGTTTAGTGATGAACACGGTGGTGGTACTGAGTTGATGGCTGAACTTCCTCATCTTCAAGGTCTTTTCAAACCTCACTGATTCTCTGACACTCAGGGTCCAATCCTCGCATTTATGTGTTCCAAAAGATATATCTGAGACTGTCACACCAGCACGGGAAATGCACACTGCAGTAAATAATTTGGATCTATGTTGGGACAGACATGTGATGAGGGACAGGTGCCATGTGAAGGTGAGGGATCCCACTTCAACAGCAGAAGATGAAGAAGAATCCATTAAATATCATCAATAATCTTTTCAAAAATCAAAAGGACTGGACAACTTGTGTTCAAGAGTCCCCAAGATTTGCCAGAGATCTCTGAGATGCTTATAGAGCATTTCCAAAATTCTGGGCTTTTTTTACCCTGAGACCCCTTATGTTGTGCTGATGGACTGAGAGACTACACAGAATGGTGCCTGTAACCATCAGCTCCTCATCCAGACACCATCCCAGACAAGTAACTGAGGAACACATGTGGCTCCCACCAGGCACACAAATGGCTCTCATGAGCAACAGCTGAATTTTATGAAAATCAGTTATCTCAAAACCCAAACTTTTTCATTCTGAGAAGACTCCAGACTTGGCTGATGAAGTGAAGATTCACTAAGCAGACTTGTGCAAAGCTGTGCTCCAAGACCTGGCACTGACATCACCCAATGCTGGTACAGGTGTGTGCTGTACAAGCCAAGAACCAGGTAAGAGTCACTGGGAGAGAAACAAGAATTTGGGTTCTGTCAAGATGTATCAGGCGTGGCTTTACTCTAAAGCAGACAGAACTGAAATAATTCCATATGAGGGGAGGCTGGGAGCCTTCCAATTCAGGAGGAGGAGATAGACCCTTTTTATCTTTTCATGCCATTAATAACTTTATAGGAGATGATTATTCCATGTTTGTAATCACAAAAGAATTAGGGATATTCAATGGAACTCAGTAAGATACCAAACGAAATATCAGTGGCAGGCTTAAATGCTTTTTGATATAAAGCTTAAATAAATTACATAATTTATTGCCACTAGATTCTGTGGGACTGAAATGTATAAAAGGAATGGGACAGGATCACACAAAATCATGGATGGCAGCTTCATGGTGCCTCATACATGGGCATGAACAGCCCAGAAACCTCAATCCACAGAGTGCCAGGAGCTGAGCACCCACCAGTGAAAGGATCCCTTTGTCCTGCTGAGGTCTGGGCCCCTCAGCTGCTGTCACTTCACTCTGACACACATTCAGTCAGTGTAATATAACGTAACACGTCAGTCTGTAACTGTCATATAGCCTCAAGGTTTAGGCTGGACATCAGGAAGGATTTCTCCCCAGAAAGGGTCACCAGGCCTTGGCAAGGGCTGCTCGGGGAGGTGGTAGAGTCACCATCCCTGGAGGTGTTCAAGGAATGACTGGATGTGGCCCTCAGTGCTCTGGTCTGGTGACAAGGTGTGGATCAGTCAGAGGTTGAACTTGATGGTCTTGGAGGTCTTTTCTTATCTAAATAATTCTGAGATTCTGTTCACTTTGGGTCTATACAGCTAGGACATGGAAGAGCAGGAGCTGGAGGCACTGATTCAGCAGGAAAGATGAGAAGAGCTAAATCTGTCTGGCTTTGGTCAGTGACAGCTCACAGGGACAAGGAGACAGGCTGAAAATAACAGTGAGCAAAAGGGAGATGGGATATTGCTGTGTGACTGCTGAGTGCTAAATTAACCCCAGACAGTGGAAAAGGAACATTGAGGAAAAGCAGCCCTGGCAGGAGAGCAGCCCCTGGACACGGGCTGGAGGTTTCCTGGCTCTGATGTTATCCCTTCCTTTATTCCAATGGGTTTAGTTCTCAAAGGAAAGGGTACCTGAAGGGCAGAGATGGTGGGCACAGTGCAGAGGAGTTTGAGCACTTCACTGACTTCTCATTGAACACCTCCACAAAACCACTGCAGAGAACCCCAAACGAGACCTTTGACAGCAGCACTGGGAGCAGATGGGACAGGGACCTGCCACAGCCCCACTGGTGACAGCAGCATTGGGAACACACAGGTCAGGGACCTGCCACAGCCCCACTGGTGACAGCAGCACTGGGAGAGGACAGGTCAGGGACCTGCCACAGCCCCACTGGTGACAGCAGCACTGGGAACAGACAGGTCAGGGACCTCCACAGCCCCACTGGTGACAGCAGCACTGGGAACAGATGGGACAGGGACCTGCCACAGCCCCACTGGTGACAGCAGCACTGGGAGCAGATGGGACAGGGACCTGCCACAGCCCCACTGGTGACAGCAGCACTGGGAACAGATGGGACAGGGACCTGCCACAGCCCCACTGGTGACAGCAGCACTGGGAACAGATGGGACAGGGACCTGCCACAGCCCCACTGGTGACAGCAGCACTGGGAACAGATGGGACAGGGACCTGCCACAGCCCCACTGGTGACAGCAGCACTGGGAACAGATGGGACAGGGACCTGCCACAGCCCCACTGGTGACAGCAGCACTGGGAACAGATGGGACAGGGACCTGCCACAGCCCCACTGGTGACAGCAGCACTGGGAACAGACAGGTCAGGGACCTGCCACAGCCCCACTGGTGACAGCAGCACTGGGAACAGATGGGACAGGGACCTGCCACAGCCCCACTGGTGACAGCAGCACTGGGAACAGATGGGACAGGGACCTGCCACAGCCCCACTGGTGACAGCAGCACTGGGAACAGACAGGTCAGGGACCTGCCACAGCCCCACTGGTGACAGCAGCACTGGGAACAGATAGGACAGGGACCTGCCACAGCCCCACTGGTGACAGCAGCACTGGGAACAGACAGGTCAGGGACCTGCCACAGCCCCACTGGTGACAGCAGCACTGGGAACAGACAGGTCAGGGACCTGCCACAGCCCCACTGGTGACAGCAGCACTGGGAACAGACAGGTCAGGGACGTGTCACAGCCCCACTGGTGACAGCAGCACTGGGAGCAGATGGGACAAGGGACCTGCCACAGCCCCACTGGTGACAGCAGCACTGGGAGCAGATGGGACAGGGACCTGCCATGGTCAGGGTGCTGCTCTGCTCCTGCACATCCCTTCACCAGGAGACTCAGACAGTGACCACATTTCCCAAGGGGAGAAGGAAGCCAGGATGCCTTTTTAAAACATGAAATATGGTCACATTTGAAGCTTAAATAAAACCCAAGGCTCCTACAGATACACGAATATTCACCTATCACATGAGACTGATAGCTGTGTGCCATGGCTAGAGATTCATGTCGAGATTAAGAGTATTGCTCTGTGTCTATATAAAGGTGTGATTTCATCTTGGTGCACGAAAGAAATGTTTGCAGTGAAAACAATCCTTCACTGGGACAAACTCCACAGGGAGGTGCTGAGTCACATCCCTGGATACAATGGGCCAGAGTGCTGATAGCCTCACCAAGGCTCCTTCCCCACAAATCCTTGAGCCTTTTGAGGCCCCTCCAGCCTGGGCTGGCTTATGATTCAAGGATTAGTTATTTAATTCATGAACTACAGAAACTGAGACTTAGGAAGGTGGCACTTCCTTCTTATCACCATTGGGAGCCAGCTCTATCACAGGGACAGAAACAGAAAAAGAAGGGAATCCTGCAAGGATCCAGGCTGGCCAATCTATGGAATGCAGAAGGACAGGGTCTCTCTGGAAATGAGAACACTCAAATGCTTAAAGAGAAGCAAAAAGCATTGTCCAAAGCCACCAATCATCAAACCATTTCAGAACCAGAATCAGGACAAAAACTTACACTCTGATTCAGCTGGAATGGGTAACACTAGAACACATTCTATTCTATCTCTTCAGCAGCACAGAATTTTTATTCCTGTTCTTTACTGACCCTTCTTGTGTGGTGAAATCCTCAGACCAGTCATTTTTTTGCACTGTATTTTCCACAGTAAAATTCCACTGGAGACTCTCCTCAGCCCTGCAATTTCAGACTGTTCTAAAGGTCTATTCTGCTCATCATTTAATACACAATTACAAGACTATAAAGACTGGGGAAAAATCTACTTCAACACTGTGCTGCTAAGGGCAGGCCTTGCAGGAGGAAAGTATTTATCCAAGGAGCAGTGGAATATATGGAGAACTTTCACTAAACCTGGCATCACCTGCTTTACAACATACAGGCAGAGACATCCCTAAGTGCACCTCGTCTGGAGGCCAAACCTCACCAAGTCCTGAAGGATACAGGAAGAAAAGCTAAAGGTATAATAAAGGTATGAGCAAAGGTGGTTAAATAGAATTCCCATCCTGGAACAGGAACTGCCATATTTGAAATGGAAAAAACAAGTATGTAATTTAGTGAACTAAGGTCTGGATAAACTCCCTCATTCTACAGTCACCAAACCTGAGCTCAGGTAGATCAGGTGAAAGAAAAGGCAGGGGATAAACGAAAATCCCTCTTCCCAGGGAACACCAGAGGAATTGGGTTTCTCTTATCCAGCAAAAGGAAGGCTGGAAAAAGTCAGGACTGGTCTCCATAGAATTACTGCAAAGACAAGCAGGCAATGGGTCAGCCAGCAGGGAAGAGATTGGACAAGATAAAACACAATGAAAACAATGAACTAACAAATGACAGATTAAAGTAAGTTTTCTAATCACCCCAGAAGCAGAAACATGGAGAAGTTTGGGGCTTCTCCCTGGAGGAGGAATCTGTGTGCACACACTGCGTAACAGGATGAAACAATCTGCATTTAATAAAAAGTGACTGACTCATGAACCAGAGCATAGTGTTGGGTTGCCAGTCATGGCAGGAGACTTGACTTCAGCCCTTCTTCCAAATCATCTGTTATCTTCCTTGCAAACTCAGCTTTGTTGTTCCTGAGCACAGCCCTTTTCAGCTCAATTGTATCTTCCAGAAATGCCAACCTACCCCAGCCTGGCCTCATTCCAGTGCCCACATCCAAGCTGGGGATTGTTTCCCACCACAGTCTCTTGGGAGTTCCTGCTCTCCTGCACTGACAGACAGAGTCAGAACACGCTGCAGCAAACAGGGGCCAGTTTTAAGGCAGGCAAATGCTCCAGTCCTCATGATTTCTATGGGGTTCTTGTATGCCTGACTTTTGTACATAACCAGGGTATCAAGCAGCAAAGCCCCACGTCTGTCACACGCAGGGCATCTGCCTGGTGCAGAAGGGAGAACTGGATTCACTACAGCAGTGTGTTCAAACATGTAATTTTCTCTCCATCCATCGTTTTTCGGCTGCTTTCTGCTCTGTCTCTCGGTGAAGGCCAACGAGATGATGGTGTGACAGAGAACCAAATGATCCTGCCCCACTCTTGGAGCAGGGAAAGGAAACTGCAGATGGGACTGCATCTGTGTGAGAAATCATTCCACACTCTGCTCCTTGGTGCTCAGAGAGCTCCAGATCAGACAAAACTTGAGCTGAGACAGGGATCAGTGATGATGAACAAGCAGCAATCACATCAATCAGTCTTCAATCTCTGACACTTTGTGGGTGACCCGTGTCCAAATCGTGCCTTAACACGGGTCCATAGGTGAACATGTGCAGGAAGAGATCACAAACCCACCTCAAGACCACAAATCCACCTCCAAACTAGAGAGGGGCACGGCCTGGGAAAGGTGGCAGAACACTGCCCCAGCTGCCCAGAGAAACTGTGACTGCCCCATCCCTGGAAGTGTTCCAGGCCAGGTTGGACAGGGCAGGGAGCAATCAGGGATGGTGGAAGGTGCCTCTGCCAATGTTAGGGGGGTGGCACTTGGTGACATTTAAAAGGTCCCTTCTAACCCAAGCCATTCTATGATTCCATAAAAAAGACTGAGGACCCTTCAGCCCAGTAGGAAAAGGCAATAAAAATATCTTGATGGCAGTAAGTTAAAAGCTGGACAAAATAAACCAGAAAATATGGCACATTTTTCTTTGCTCAGTAGGAACTGCGATCATCTTAAAAATTAAACTAGAGAATTGGGAATACTGTATTTTTTTAACACCAAAAAAAATCCCCTCTGTCATATTCCAGTCAAGCCAGGTGAGCAAACAGGTGACATGACCTCTCCTGCACTACACAAGAGGTTTATTAAACATTTCTGGGTTTAAAATTTATGGGTCACATTGTGGGAAAATCAAATCTGTTACATAATAATTCCAAGCCTGGCGATGCCTTGATGAAGCACACAGTCACCCCGTAAATGCAAAACCAGAGCAAGGGGAAGAGCTCCACGTGTGCAGCAGCAAAGAACAGCCCCATGCAGAGGGCCAGGATGGCTCCCAGCACACCCCAGTGCTCCCCACTACCTGTGCTGACCTTTCTACAGCTGAGCCTCTGACCTTGGGATGCTCCAGGAGGCCCAGGATGGCTCCCAGCACACCCCAGTGCTCCAGACTACATGTGGAGCCTTTCCAAAACGGAACCCTTGGAGCAGGGGGATGCTCCAGGACCAGACTGTGCTGTCACATCTGCCACTGGCAAATCCTAACTGGTGCCAGGCTTGAGGCTGCCATTCCAACACAAATTCATTCCTGAGCAGCTTCCACTGGATGAGGCTCCTTCAAGGAGAAGACTCGACTCACTCCTGACTGCAGAGCAACAGGATGTGACACCTGAGCAGCAGCAGCAAAGAAGACATCCAGCATCTTTGGAAACCCTCTCTCCTTCCCAGGGAGTGGAATGGCAGCTCCTTCTGTCCCTGGGCAGAGCCAGAGACAAAATCCTGCTGATGTCCCCCAGCAGCACAAGCTTTGGGAGCACAGAGCCCTCTGGAGCTCCTGGGGCTCTGCAGGACACAGGTTAAGGCTGGGCACACCCAAGGATGTGGATGGCGCCAGCTTTTGCTACAGCAAAGCAGCAACAGGCACTGAAACACGATTTGGGAGCCTCTTTCCACTGTTCCTGTAACCTGCCCAGCAGCTTCCCAGGCTATTCCATCAGAACTACCTGAAAACAGAGTTCAGGTCTAACCCTGTGCCATCAAACAGGTGCTCAACACGCTGCTTTTCTCCTCTCAAAGCCTCTCTATATCCCAGTACAGCCACTTCTGCAATGGGGATGGAGACAAAACACTGGGAACAGAGCAGCCCTGGAATGCAGACATCCACCATCAGGTACCACACATTTTAACAAAGTTATTCTTTCACTGCAGCAGAGCCCCCTTGGCACCAAGAGCCACAGGAGCTCTGGGTGTACCTGACCTTGGGTGCTGGCAGAAGCTGGGCTTGTCTCTCCAGTCCTGCTCCAACACCACCAGTCTCCAGCTCATGATTATGGTCTGGGATTAAGGAACATGCAATCAGGCATCAGTAGACCCTTTTCTCTTGGGGCTGTATTAAATTATATAAGGAATGTGATAGCAGTATCATAAACTTCAAACTGTGCTGCTCAAGGGCACCAGGCTCTCTGCTCTGCTCAGTTCCATCAGTCCACTGATTCTGAAGGAATCCCCCCTGGAAACAGCAGGCAGATGCCCTTTGCAAGTGTTCAAGGACAGGCTGGTCAGGGCTTGGAGCAAACTGGTCTCGTGGAAGGTTCCTTGCTGAGCACTCCCCAGAGCTGCAGGACAATCAAATATTCCAAATCAACTTCCCAAAGTTGGTCTGCTCTTGGGTGACTTCAGCTACCACCAGCAGCCTGGGGAATGTCTATCATTCTGGTCCTTGGGAGCTGCACAACCATGTTCTTCCTCACAGTATGGGAACAGATCCGTGCAAAGGGGACTGTGCTGAGGGGACACCAGAGCCAACCTGGGGCCACACCCAGGAACCACAAATCATTTAGGTTGGAAAAGACCTCCAGGATCAGAAGATTTTGCAAAAGAGAAACACAAGAAATACTAATGTGGTTTTCAGGGATCTAGAGATGGAGAAAGATGGAGAAATCTTCAGGATCCACTAACAGAGGACCACACCTGTGCCAGCTCATGTTCTGCCTGGGTGGAAAGGATCTGTCACCTCCCTCCTGGAAAGCCTCACTCCAAAACCAAGAAAAATCTCTGTTTTACACCTGAGGGAACAGCAGAGCCAAGTTCTCAGAGACACCCAGGCCAGCACTCCCAGGCAGCACATGGGTTCTGGTTGCCCTATACCGTCTGTCCTACGGGAGAAATGTCTGTGCAAGCTGTCAGCGTGGATGCTGCTCCTGCCTCTCGTCAGTGGCAGGAGCACTCTGCCTCCAGCAGCTCCTGGGAAATCTGCCTGCAGAGAGCTACTGACCCCATAGTCAGGCACTGAAAACCTGGAGACAAATGCAGGAAGCTGGTCACAGTCAGAGGATGAGCCAGGCAGTCAGCCACAGGATTTTAACCCTTAGCACACTCACCATCCCCATGCCGGGGGCTTTGTGGTCCCTTGGATGCCACCTGCCCCTTTCTGACACCTCAAGGTGCTGCATGTTAAGCCTTGAGGGGATTTGGGGGAGGCTTCAGGAGATGCACAGATCACTGGCTCCAGTCCACTTTCCCCAGGCAGGGGCACAGTGTCCTGAGTGAGATTCTCCTCCTTTTATCAAAGGGTCAGTACACAGCACTCAGGTGATTCTTGAGGTCTCTGCTCCTCCAGGGGAACCCACACGCCCAGAAATATCCATTTATTTAACTCCACTTCTCCACCAACACACAGAAAATAGGAACTGAACTTGCCACCTCAGCCCCTTTGGTTCTTACATCATTTCCATCTCACTCCTGCTCTGCAGCAGCCACTCTCACCTCCAGGATGGGAAAGGAGGAAAAAGGGAAAGCAAGGAGGAAACAATCATCGTGTTTGTATCAGCCAGGTCCAGAAGCCACTCGACCCAGAGAGATCAGAGTTCCCCCTACAACAATGGGTGAGGCTGGGAAGCAAATCAAGCAGGCTGGGTGATTTTGGGCAGAGAGAGAACAGTAGGAGTGGTACAGACCTCTTCCTCCTCAATGCGAGCAGGTTCAATCAGCAGATTATTGGCTTGATCAAACGACACCCCCTGTTAGGACAGGAACCAGCAAAGAGGCATGCGGATTAGTGGAGCATCAACCAAACCCGCCACCACGACCACCACGACCACCATGACCACCACGACCACAACCACCATGACCACAACCACCACCACCACCCAACACAGGCACGCCATGCCGGAGCTGATCCAGCTCCCGGAGTCACCGCTGACCACCAGAGCTCCTGGAGTCACTGCTGACCACCACAGCTCACGGGGTCACTGCTGACCACCACAGCTCCAGAGCTGATCCAGTGGCCAGAGTCACTGCTGACCACTACAGCTCCTGGAGTCACTGCTGACCACCACAGCTCCTGCGGTCACTGCTGACCACCACAGCTCCCGGAGTCACCGCTGACCACTACAGCTCACGGGTTCACTGCTGACATCCAGAGCTCCCGAGGTGATCCAGTGCCCAGAGTCACTGCTGACCACCACAGCTCCAGAGCTGACCCAGTGGCCAGTCACTGCTGACCATCACAGCTCCTGAAGTCACTGCTGACCACCAGAGCTCCAGAGCTGAGCACACTCACACCACAGCTCCAGAATTGACCCCTCAGCACCAGAGCAGCCCCCACTCCTGCTCAGCACCTCAGCAGTGCCAGGGCTGCTCGTGGGCTCCCAGAGTGCCAAGTTTGGCTCCCCTCAGGCCCAGTTTTGTTTGTGCTGGCACCCTGAGACCCTGACCCCCGAGCTGAGCAGCACTAGCTGATCTCATCCCCTCCATACCAGGTCACTCTGGGAAGGAGGAAGGATTAAACACAGGAGAAAGAACCAAGGAACCTGTGGTGGCACAAGCTGCTGCACAGGAACGAGCAGTGCCAAACACAACTGCACCAATCCCTTTCTCTGGAGAAAAAGCACATCCTGACGGGCACCTGGGATCCTGCTCTCAAGCACAGGAAACCTCAGGATTTCTTCTGAAAACCAACTGTCCCTGCAACAAAACCCTCTGGTTTTAGGATTCAGCCTCCTGCACAGCCTGTCCTGTCTCCTCCTTCAATGCACCTCTTGCATAACCTCCCTGCACAGGGACACTGCTCCCTACATCCCCACTCCTGGAATACAGCTCAGGAGGCAGCTAATAAAAATGTCTTCATGGAGCAGGCATCCAATACAGCCCCACAGAAAGGAGATCTGATCCCAGGCAGAAGGCTTAGCTGACAGCCAGTGTAATTTCTGAGAGGTACCCCACCCCTGAGCAGGCACCACAGTCTCTGCCAGTGGGTCAGTGTCTCCTCAGCTCTGAGTCCCCAGATAAAATAACCTTTTCTGGGGAGGGCATTCCCAGGTATGACAGGTCTTGGATGAAGGAGACTTGGGACAGCTTCAAACTGTCATTTGAACAGTTCAAATTCAAACCTTCATTCCTTCCGAGGAACTTCACCAGCAGTGGGAAAACTGGCCTCATCCCACAGGAGCACAGGATGAGCAGCACTGGCTCAGAGCAAGGCAAGCATCCACTGAGGGAAAGGCTCCACAGCCAAGCGAGGGAAAGGACCTTTCCCTGGGCAACCTGAGCTCCAGCAGGGATGGGAATGATCCCGCCACCCTGGAGCATGTGCAGTTACAGCAGAAGCAGGTTTTACTCCTTCCACATCCAGAAACCCCCATCTCACCCATGAGATTTGTTGATGTCAGACTGTGATGGAGACTCAGCCACATCCTGACCTCTGCCCACCAAACACAACTCAAAACCCTCAAACCAGCTTGGGTGAGAATTGGGCTGATCTCATGAAGTGTCCCTCATCCATGTATTCCCATTCCATTGTGAGGAACTCCCTCAAGCAGGAACCTCTGTGTGTCCCTAACCAAACATGGTGGTTCAGCTGAAGAGAGCCAAGGATCCCCTATCTCTTAAGCCCCAGTATAACCAGTAAGGCCAAAACTCCAGAGCACAAGCTCCCCTAAATCCCAAAGCACCCTCCATCAGGCTGTGTCTGGGTGGAAGCACAGGGAAGGGCACACTCCTGGCTGCACTTAGATGCTCCAGGAAACACTGTGCCAACAAGTGTCAGTGCCCCAAATGTCAGTCTAAGATTGAATCCACACATGGATAAAGCCAATCCTCCTGTGAACCAGCACCAACAACCAGCAGGTGAGGAGGAGGCTGGAAGGAACAGCAGAACCCACCAGTGATGAGACAGAGAACTGTCCCTGCAGCACAGGGAACAGCACAAGGAATGGGGATGGTGCAAGGACCTGGATACAGTGAAGGTGTCAGGCACAGCCACACAGCACAGCTCTTTGACATCCCCATGAGCCCCCAGTGACCTTCAGCTCTCCCACCCTCAGCACATCTCCAGGGGCTGGAGCCTCTTGCCAGTGGTTTCATCAGTACCACATCAACATCAGTGACAGGAGCAGAGGGCAGGTCTGCATCCCTCTGACCTTACCCCTCCCCACAAGACCTTACCTTCACAGACGGCTGAGCAGACAAAGCTCCATTCTTTCTGTCATCCTCATCCCATGCCTCCTCCTGATCCCTGGGCTCTGTGTTATTATTGCAGCCTCCCAACTCCTCTTCCTCTTTGGGAACCCCGTCACTGTTCAGCCCCTGCAGCAGTGCCACCACTGCCTCTGGCTTGGGCAGTTTAGTGATCTTGAAGTGTTTCTTATAATGGGGCGTGTCCTTGCGGATAAGCCTCTGCTTCTCCACTGGGAATGGTCGCTCTTCATCCTCGTCCTCATCCTCACTCCGTATCAGCGTGTCCTCAGCGAAGTGCACAGTAGGCTGTGACAGCAAAGCCCCAGACATGCCGTGAGCCCCAGGGAACAGAACCTGCTGTCCCTGTGACCCCTCTCCTGGCACAGGCAGACCCAGGGTCACTGCTCGTGTGCTCAGGAAAATGCAGGAATCTATCACAATTTCCCCACCCTTGCCTTTTCCCATAACCATGCCTTCCCCCAGACATGCCTCTGTCAGCTCCAGGGACAGAGGGCATTCAGACCTCTCACAGTCACCCCAATTTTCCCACAGTCTGCCTGGCTCCCACACTGTCCACCCCAGTCTCCCACGTGTGCAGCTCCCACAGGCTGCCTCAGTCTCTGCTTGCACTGCCTTCCACAGCCTGGATCTGCCTCCAGCGATGCCCAAATCCCACATCCATTCACCTGTACATCTATTTCCCATTTCCTCTGAAACTTCCAGGTCCTTTCAGTTTTTCCCACGACCCTGCTGCAGCTCCCAGGCTCCTACCTCATTGTATTCCACTTCCACATCTTCCTCTTCCTGGTCAGCAGCTTCCTTGCGCTCCTCCTCCGCTCGGGGCTTCCCCTCCCTGTCCAGCTCCCGCAGGTCGGGCACCTGCCCGTTGGGCCAGCCCCGATCCCTCTCCTCTGCCCTGCAGTCCACAGAGGCTGTGCTGGTGGACACGTGGGACTCCTCGCTGCGATTCGATGTGGAACTCAGCCTCTTCTCCTGAGAAAACGGTTGTGGTGGTCAGGATAGAGCCCAGAGCAGCAGACAGAGCCATGCAGTGTGAGGTGTGAATGGTCCAGCACCAACAGAACCAGCTTTTCCTCAGGCTGCCCACAGCTTCCCCTCCTGAGCTCCCTCCATGTGACCTGGGTCCACCCTGCTCCTGTGTGGGCATTTATCCTCAGCTCCCACGGGGGCAGCAAGGTGTCTCCTCCAAGTGCTCTATTCCCGTCATTCTTTACTGGGAATATCAGAGCCTCCTCTTCCTCTCCCTCTGGCCTGTGCTGTGACAAAACTGGTACAGACACACACAATTCCCCTTACACTGTTCTCTGTCTCCTGGTTCTATCTCCTGCTCTATTTCACAGGCCCCCAACGACATCTCAAGGCAGATTCCCAACCTTCCCAGGCAATGCTTTCTCAGACCCTCCCAATCTTTCCCAAAAGTCAGTCCTTTCTACCTCCCCATTTCCCACACATGCTGCACGTTCCTGGTGGAAGATGTCTCTGCCCATGGCATGGAGGTGGAACTCAGCGGTGTGTAAGATTCCTTCCAACCCAACCCATTCCATGATCCCACGTTCTCTGTGGTTATCCATCCCCCAGTGACCAGCACTGACCTCTGAGCTGGGAGAGTTGGGGTTGGCATCGGCCTTTGCCGCGTTCACCTCATTGCGCCGCACCTCAATCACCTTCTTCATCACCTTCAGCTCGCTGGGGTGAGGGGTGGCTCGGCGCTGCAGGCCCTGCCAGAGTGAGACCCTCAGCAGGGGGATTCCAGCCCTGGCAGCACGTGCCAGGCCTCGGGAATGAACCTCTGCAGGTAACTGACACCTTGATCAGAGAGCCAGAGCCCAAGGGGATGTGACCAACACACCCTGCTGCAGGATCTGCTCCAGGCTTTACACAGCCTGCTGCAGGATCTGCTCCAGGCCTTACACATCCCACTGCAGGATCTGCTCCAGGCCTTACACACCCTGCTGCAGGATCTGCTCCAGGCCTTACACATCCCACTGCAGGATCTGCTCCAGGCCTTACACATCCTGCTGCAGGATCTGCTCCAGGCCTTACACATCCTGCTGCAGGATCTGCTCCAGGCTTTACACATCCTGCTGCAGGATCTGCTCCAGGCCTTACACATCCTGCTGCAGGATCTGCTCCAGGCTTTACACAGCCTGCAGCTGGAAAAGGGAAAGAACAGAGGCAGGGAACCCTGGCAGCTCTCTCAGGACATCATCCTGCTCTCCAGCTAATAACAGGTTTGGGATGAATGATAAGAGTTGGGAAGTTTAAAGTGGTGTTTCAGGCTTAGTAAATGAAAAACTATTGACACAGAAACTCCTCCAGAATGCAGGTGAGAAATCCTGGGATATCTTCCTAATTCCTCTGGACTTAACAGGTCTGCCAAGCCCAAATGCAGCAGAATTGGTGCTGCTTAGTGAGTTCCAACCCAGGCAGGCAGTCAAGAAAACCAGCATTCTAAAACTAGTAACAATGTTAAAAACAATTCAAAAAAACCCCCAAACCTCCCAATGCAAGCAGCACACACACCAGGACAGCTGCAAACACCATTCCTTAGAAGGATTCAGATCTTAACAATGGCTTTCCATAAACTAAAAAGAAATAAAGTTCTTCAAGAGACTGAAACCCTCAGAGCACTTGCTGAAAACTTCTGTCCTGGCCTTTGCCTCTGCACTGGAAGCACAATGATCTCTTGCAGGTTTTGAGGCTGCCTACAGTGTTTAGTACTTTACTAACAGGACACTCCACAGCACAACCAACATTGCCTCCATGCTTGGAGGGATGGGGATGGCCTGAGTTTGGCTGGGCAGCCTTTCCCCGTGGTGGGGCTGAGCTAAAACCCTGTCCTGACAGTGCTGTCCTGGGATCTCTGGACACTTTGAGTGCTCCCTGGGCACGTTAGTGCTCCACTCCCATAGAAGAGCCTCAAAATATGACTCTGCACCACGGTTGCCAGGGAATTCAATCCCTTTTGCTCCTGCTCAGGTCCTCAGGGCAGCAAACAGCCTCCAGACTGTGGAACTCTTGCAGACGCCTACAGCAGTGTCACAGGGGGAAACATGGACACCACAGCAGCTCCCCATCTTTGGCAAGCTCAGAATGTCCCTGTGCTTCCACTGGGAGCCAACAAGCCTTCAGGAGTTTCTTACTCGTCTCTCAGCTCCAGACTCCTCATCATCATCTCCTTTAGGTTCATCCAGGAACTGGATCACACTGACTCTGTTTAAGTTGGTGTCTGTCCAGCTCTCGTCCACGCTGTTCTGCAGGAGGTTCTCTGGGGAGGAAGAGAACACAATGGGAGCTCCTTTTGGGAAGAGCAGGGTTGTAGACCTAGATGGAAATCAGTTCTTATCCCATTAGGGCACTTCCATTGTATCTGCCCATGGTATCAGAGGCCTTGAGGACAAAGGCTCAACATCCTGTCATCTTCTGCACATCTCCCACAGACTTACAGCAGCCTCTACAGAGGAGAATGATGCTTCAGCTCTAGCACTCCTTACCCAAGAGGTGCAGAAAAAGGCAGAATTAAGGCAGGAATACCATGCTGACAGGACAATGAAAATTAACTGCTTGGTCAATAGATCCAAGCAGAACACTCAAAGATGAGGCTGCAGGGCCTTAACACCTGACAGAAAGCAATTCCTCAGTTTTAACAATCACTGCCTGGAAAAGGTGTCCTGGCCATACAAGAGCCTGGATCTGCTACAGGAGTCACAGTAAGGGACAGTCCAACCCAGCAGAGAACGTTCAAGGCTTAAGCCCCCTCCAGAACACAAGGCTCTGCAGCCAGTACTTGTGATGCAGATTCTTACCCAGGCTGGGAGAGGGCTGCTGGGGGAGCAGGTAGCAAGTGAGAACCTTTTCTCCTGTCTTTTCATCATCCTCGGTCTGGAATTTCAGCATGGGCTGGGACTGGTTTTCTGCCAGCCACAGGGCTTTCAGATTAAGATTTGTCAAAGCAAAGGGCAAGTTCTGCAGCCTGCAAAAAAGAGAACAACAACTGCTTGTTAAACTTACCTGGTCAGGAAGGAGCTTCACCTCAGCTCCAGACTGTCCCACCTGAACAGAGAGGGGGACAGAGCCAAGCTGCTGTGGGTCCCTCAGTCCTGCCCACTGGAACAGTTGATTTTGTCCATGGCTGTGGACTGGGCTCCAATACCCCATCCTCACCAGCCTTTGGCAGAAGACAACTCCCTCCAACAGTGTGGAGGGGTTTAGAAACAGAAAAACAAAGCTCCCACAGACCAGTGTATAGAATGTTCCCTACAGAACCTCTGGTGGGCATTCAACTGCTCCCAAAAGCACCAACCCCATCGAACAGAACTACAGAACCTTCCAGCACAGCTCCCAGGCACCTACACACCATGAACGAGGCTTTGGCACCCACCACCTGAGCACTAATGACACAAACCCACAAAATCTGCAGGAAGGAAAGGAAGCCAGTGACCAGGGATTTCCCCTGATCTCTATTTCACGCATGCTAAAATGTGTTCACACTTCTGCCTTACCTCTGCCCTGTGTTTAGGTGACACAGAGAAGAGGTTCATAGGCAAAAAGCCTGAGCTTTCCCATACCATGGATCCGGGGATCCACACAGGTCCAGCACATCCCTCTCAGCAGCCTCCCAGCCTTGTGCACCTTCCTGGTGCTCACCTGTTCCCAGCCACATCCAGGACGTGGAGCTCGGTGGTGTTGGCCAGCTCCGGGGGCAGCAGGGCCAGGCGGTTGTCCCGCAGGGACAGAACGCTGAGGTTGGCGCAGCCCCCGATCTCTGCCGGCAGCGCCGTCAGCCGGTTCCGGTCCACGTTCAGGTTCGTCAGCTTGGCCAGCTTGCCCAGGGATTTGGGCAAGGCCTGGGAAGGAGCCAAGTCAGTGGTTACAAGAGGAAAGGACAGCATGGGCAAAAGGCACAAAGCCCTCGGTCTGGGGAACAAGCTGCCCTCCGTCCCAACAGACGCATTTGGGGTAACGTTCCTGGGACATTTTTGGAACAGGTTTTCCCTCAGGCCCACAGACTGATCCATGCCAACTCCTCCCCTCAACACAGCGCAGAACACTCCAACCACCACTGCTCAAGACTTCCCTTCTGTTTCTCTGCCCATTCCCAACCCTTGTGTTTTACCAATCAAATCACAGGCAGTTTGGAGCAGGGCCATTTTCAATCACACTGTCCCAAACCCCTCACCAATGCAGCCTGTGATGTGATTTTACACCTGTCAGCCGGGGTGGTCTTTGGGATGGGCAATCCCAGCATCCCTGCTATCCCAGAGAATGTTTTAGGGGAAAAATCGGTGAGAAAAAGCAGCTTCCAAATGCCTGTGAACTCGGTGAGTTCCTGTTTCCTGTGTAGAAGCAGCTGGAGCACACTCAGGAATTCAGTTTGGAGGGCAGAAGATGGGAAGGGATCCCTGCAGCTCGCTGCAATCAACAACCTGGGAGAGGCAGCTGGCTGCTGTGTACTCACTGTCAGCATGTTCTCTGTCAGGATGAGCTCAGACAGGTTTTCACAGTCCCCAATGGATTCTGTCATGTCTGTCAGCCGGTTCTGGTCCACCTTGAGGATGGAGAGCTGCTTCAGCTGACCTGGCCAGGGTGACAAGTTAGGTGTGAGCTGTGCCAGAGAGAAGGATGGTGCTCTACACTTCCCTGGCTGTGATCCCATCAAGGATCACACAACCCAACCACGGAGGCTCTGCCTTTTCCTCCCACCAGGCCTGTTCACAGGCCTCACACACGCCTGATGCAGATGAACCACCTGAACTCTCCTACGGAGTTCTGCTCACCTGCACCACCCACTGCTTCTGCTCTGATGACTGCCCATGAATCCCTGATTCCCCGCCACAGACACTCTTTCCTGAAGCTCCTCCAGGAGCACTGCCAGGAAGTGAAGTCCCGCAGCGCTCCCCATCCGACAACACTCACCGATCCCATCGGGAATGCATTCCAGCAGGTTCTGGGACAGCAGCAGGTCCGTCAGTGCCACCAGCCCACTGACCTCGTTGGGCAGCTGCTCCAGCTTGTTCTCAGACACATCCAGGCAGACCAGGCGGCGGAGGTTGCCCAGCTCCTGGATCAGAGAGGGAGCCCATGGCTCAGGGGACCAGCTGGGGCAGGGGCAGGGGGGGATGTTGCTGAACAGACACTCACCGGGGGCAGGGCCGAGAGCTGGTTCCGGTCCAGCCACAGCTCGCGCAGGTTTGGGAGCGCGCCCAGAGTGTCCGGCTGTAGGAGACAGGACAGGGGTGACATCAGCCCCTTCCAGGGACAGGGAGGAGCAGCTGCAAACACACCACTCTCTGCAAAGCCAGGCACTGTCCTGCCTGTCACCCCGCCCAGGACCATCCACGGATCATCACAAGAGAGCAGCACACGTGCCTGGGAATGTCTGGGCTGGCCCCCAGCTGCAGGAGCTCCAACACAGATGGCAACAGCAGGACTGTGTCAGCAGGCAAGGCAAGAACTAAACCTGCAGCACAGTTCTGATGGAGAGCAGCTGAGGGAGTTGGGGCAAAAGGGGAGATCTTGCTTTCTGTAACTGCCTGACAGGAGGAAAAAGCCAGGTGGGCATCAGGCTCGGCTCTCAGGGAACAAGGGACAGGACAAAGGCAAACGGTCTCAAGTTGTGCCACAGAGGGTTTAGGTTGGATATTGGGGAAATGCCTTCCCAGAAAAGACTGTCCAGCCCTGGCACAGGCTGCCCTGAGCAGAGGTGGAGTCCCCACCCCTGGGGTGACTTAACAGCTGTGTGGACGTGGCACTTGGGAACATGGGTTAGCATTGGCCTTGGCAAGTGCTGGGAGAGTGGTTGAACTCAATGGTCTCAGATGGTTTTTCCAACCTAAATGATTCCATGATTCTAGGGGGTTGGAAATTCTGGCCTTACAGAAGAAATGCAGCTTCCTCCTCTCAGACATGAAAATAAACATTTGGGTACCACTGGCCAACTCAGCATGACCCAGTGGCACCATCAGCTGTGACAGATACACATTCACATCCCACAGCCCACCAAGCAATCAGTATTTGGGTTTGGAGTTTGCTCCACTGGAGCATGGCTCAAGTGTCACACACCTGTTCTCACAGGTGAGTGCAGCCTGTGCACAGCTAAGCTGCATGAACCCCTTTGCCTCCAACTTTGATGGGTTTCTGCCAAAACCCATTCCAGAATATGAAGAGTAAGATCCAGTAATAGCTTAATCCACAGCTGCAAAGTTACAGAATATTACAAGGTGTCCCCAAATGCCCAGATAACCTGAATTCTGGGACTGTGCCCTTGCTCTCTACATGCTGAACCCTCCATGGAGAGAGCCTCCACACTGGGCTACCCTCACTGCCATGGACAACATGGAATGGCCCAGCACTCTGTGGGGGTATCATATCAGAAAGGAGAAAGGCAGGAAGCTGGATGAGAAGAAAAACAGCTGGGGGCAGTGCAGGACAGAGAAGGGAAGCACCAGAGTCTTGCTGGAAAGGAAAGATCCTTGACAGCCAGACAGAAAGAATTACCAGCCCGGAGCCTGGAAAGGACAGAGCAGGCAGTGTGTGAGGCCAGCAGGACACAAGACACAACGGCTGACACGTGAAGAGAAAATTCATCTGGGAATGATGACTGGGCCATGCTGGGCAGATCAGAATCTCCCCAAATAACCTGAGGGTCTATTTCTTTGCATTTCAGGTGGAAACCCACTTGCTTGCACCGAGGGGCAGGATCTGCCCCTACCAGCCACCCAAACCCCTCCCCAGCCCTCACCTACCAGTACTTCCAGGTCATTGCCACCGAGATCCAACTGCTCTAACTTGACAAGGAAGGAGAGTGAACTGCAAGGCACAGGGGACAGAGAGATAAAACAAGAAATAAAGAGCAGAAGGTTAGCATCTGGGACACACATTGCACAAATCACATGATCTCTACTAACTCCTAAAGCAGGTGGGGCAATCCTGACTTTTCTCACGGTCCCTCTGAGCCCAACAGTTTGTAGAGCTGGTCCCTTCCCCAGGCCAGACCGTTTGCCCCAGGGAACTGGGTTCAGAGGTACCTGCAGTCCCAGTTCCACTGGTACCAGTTTCCCTTCTCCCCCTCCCACCATAACACAGCCTTTGATTAAAACCATAAGGGATGACCAGCCACACTTCCCATGGCTGCCTGCTCTGCAGCAAGGACAGGGACCTGGGCACAGACTGACAGGCAACAGGAGGTACTCAGCAGAGGACAAGACATGTTTGGGGGGCAAGGGGAGCACAGCTGCAGGGACAGGGAGGAATGACAAGTTCAACAGCCCCAGATTCCCCAAACAGGATGCTCATGCTACTGAAGAGGAAGGGAAGACAACAGTGGCCTGATGTCTCGGGTGAGGTGACTGCGTACAGACAGAAGCTCACGATGAAGACACTGCACAGGACCTGCAGCCTTGTGCCCCAAGCACCCCATACACCACACCTGGGGCTGGACAAGGCCTCCAGCCCCACAAACCAAGGGCTGGGTTCTCATGACATGGTCCAGGTGCTCATTTGTCCTCACACCTGAGTCTGACCCCAGAGGACTGCTGCCCCTCACTGTGTGCCAGGGTGGAGCTGCCAGCCCTGCCCACCCCCCCAGCAGGGAACAGCTTTATTCTCTTCTTAAAGAACCATTCCAATAGAGAAATCTCAATATTTCTCTGCAAACAGGTCCACCTCTCAAAGCCACCCAAACTGAGGCTGTTGGGTTAGGGTGCAATAAAAGGGAGCTGTCTTGCCTGGATCAAGCTGTAAGAACATCTGGGTTACACAGGAAAATTAATTTCCTACTGCATGCAGCAGTGGATTTTGAGATAAACTCCAGTAAAGGTTTATCAACAATTTCATCTAAAGGATCCTGTTGCACAGCACTCCTTCACCATGAACGTACATCAACTCTAACTCCTCTGAAGGTGATTCAGCCTTGACTGTCCCTTTGCACCTTCACAGGCTGAATTCCCAAAACAGGAACAAGTGATCTGTGGAATCCACACTGGTGACATCTGGCAGAAGGTCTCAGTAGAGATCACCCTCCACCATTCCATAAGAATACATGAGAGCTGCCCTTCCCAAGTCTCCAGCTGCAACCCATCTGCATGGGAAAAATGAGGGGTGACCACCAGCTGTACAAGCTGAGCCATTTCAGAACTCAGCCAATATCAGAAGATTGACCAATGGAATGGAATTTTGGCAAACAAAGGTCACTGCAAGCTGGATCTTTCAAGAAGCTCTACAACCAAAAAATACCAAAAGGACACTGATGCATTATGCTGCCCCAAATTCTCAGTGTTGAAGCCCACCTATCCACTGGGCTCAGGAACCCTGGGAACAAAGCACCAGTCATTTTTGCTGAAGTCATCCTTCTCTTTGGCAAGGGCACCTGATCTCATTTAGAGCTGTTCTTATGCACAATGTGCAGCCAAAGTACCAGAGCCTTAGGCACAGAACCCCACAGCACCACTGAAATGGTTTTGGCCATCCACTGCCATCTCATACTCTACTGTTACATCTGATCAGAATCACCCTGGCCTTCAAGATCCATGTTCTACTTTTGGAAATGATCCCAAAATAGAATTTGGGGAACTGGGGGAAGATGAAAAGAAGCTGAATTTGCATTACAGAATGAGTATCAAGCCTGGATTAACCTTCCAGTGAAAAACACCCAAACCTCAAAGCACACTAAAGTATCCTGCTGAATGGCACCCACATCTACCAAAGGCCAACACAGGAGCACTGGGAAAGAGAGATCCCCACAAACCCCCAAGGGATGTGGTCACAGATTGAATTCTCAGGACTCCAGAGACTTGGTAGTTCTGAGATGGTGAAAAGCTATGGGGACTATCTCCACTGCAGTTTGAAAGCCCAATCCTGGATGAAGCTACTGCACCTCTTTTCTGACACGGTGTAACCCAGCTGTGGAACCTGCCTGTGGCAACAGCCAGGACAGGAGCAGACAGAAGAGAGGCCCAAACACCAGGACCCAAACTCCTCCTGCTTGCCAGTTCTCAGCCTGGAGCAAGTGTTCAAGGCCAAGCTGGACGAGGCTTGGAGCAGCCTGGTCTAGTGAAAGGTGTCCCTGCCAAGGCAATGGGCTGGAACATGATGAGCTCCAAGTTCCCTTCCAACTCAAACCGTGCTGGGGTTCCATGATAAGGAGCTTTAACTCTCCTATTGTCCTCTGTGGTGATAATCCACATGGGACCATCTCAGCTGTCCCCTCCTATCCCCTTTCTGTGACAGGGTCACTGCAGTGCAGGAGAGATTTGCTGACTGGCATTAGCCAAGGCGAGGGTGTGATTCTGATCTGTGCTTCCACAGGGTGCAACCACGGGGGGAAGTGCCAGCAGACAAACTGAGCTCCTGCCAGGAACAGTAAGAGAGCTCTGGGGACAGGTGACAACAGCTGCACACATCACACCTTCCCTGAGGAGTCCATGTGGCCCCAAACAACTGCTGTTCAAAAAGGAGTCAGGCAGAATGCCTTCCAATGGCATCCAAGGAAAGGGGGGAATCATCAGTGGGATGCATAAGCAGGCAGGAGACAAGCTGACAGAGCTGATGGAGAGCAGAAAACTTAAACTCTGATGGGCCAAAGCAAAGACTAAAGTAGCAACTGGAGAGCTCTCCACATCCATCCACCTGAGAGCACCACCTCCACCACTTGTGTTCCCTGGCAGGAACTCATCCCTACCCCTAACTCCAGAGTGTGGAACAACACTTACCTCTTCCCCCTGCTGGCTTATGTTCTGTCTGCTGCAGGGAAGGCAGTTATCCCATCCAGAACAACCAGGAGGGATACCCAACAAAACAGATGTCAGAAGCAGAACGGGCCCTACAGATGTACCCTGCTGCTCTCCAAATCCTGAACCTCACTGTGCACAGAGCTCCTCCTACACCCCATCCACAGTTTTCCCTTTCTTTCCAAAAGAATCCATTGCCTGCTCCACCTCTTCAGGAAAAATGGTTCTCACGATTTCCAGCAGCTTTTTTGGGGAACCCTGTCTATTCTAAATCAATCCTTACACAGGCTGAGTTCAGGCTCTGAATGCCCTTTGCTGCTCTCCAGCCCTGCACCATCCTCTCCCTCCTTGCCCCAATTTATGGAAATCCAGCAAGATGCAGCCTATTTACGCCCAGCCTGAGCCCTCCCAAGCCAAGTGATGGTGCCTGCTCTGGTCCCTGAGGAAGCAGCAAGAACTCCTACAGCCCCCAGACAGACACTCACGTGGGGAGAGTCTTTAGCAGGTTCTCACGTAGCTCCAAAGTCACCAGGTTTGCCAAACTGCAAGAGAAAAGGGAGCAAGAAAGCCAGGTTCACTGGACAGGGCTTCAGGGATGCAAGGAGCTGCTCATCTCCCTTCCCTTGGAACCACCCCTCGTGTCCTGTGCAATGCATGAATGTGCACACGTGGATGGAGATGGGGGAACAGAAACAAGGATGTGGATGGCTTTGGTGGACACCAGTGCTTGCTGCAGTCACAAGGAACAACACTATGCCCACACTCAGGACAAGGAACACGCTGTCACAACGGGACTGTCTGCCCAAAAAGGTAAAATCCCTCACATGTGGGGAGCCAAATCCCATGGCAGAGGCACTGCACCCCATGAAGCCATTTGCCAGCTGCACAAATCTGAATCAAACGTCATCAGGCAGCCCACGCCTGCTTGGAAAGGGGCAAATGGGAAAGACAGGATTTGAGAAGACTGGATCAATCCTTGCTGTGCCACAAATCACAGCAGGAGAAGCAGCTGGGACCAGGACAGGAACCTTTGTAGGAACCTTTTAACAAACCAAGGCTCAGAGGTGCTCACACAGCACTGTCAGTACCAGGGCAAAACTGCACCTGCCTTGTCCCTCCAGGTCCTGCCACTGTCCTCATCCCACCAGCAAGGTGTCCCCACCCCAGCCCCCTCCCCAGAGCAGGCCCATACTCACTTCCCAATGTCAGTGGGGAGGCTCTGCAGGGACACATCGTTCAAGGCCAGGTGGCCCAGGCTCCGGAGCTGGGTGAAGCCCTCAGGAAGCCTGAGAGAACATGAACAAAACTCAATTAATAATTAATCCTGTGTACAAAGCACAGAATCCCCCAAAATACTTAAATCCCGCCAAAGCCAATCTCGTCCCCATTGGCATCAACATGTGGAAAGGAGAAGAACAGGAACCACCACCAACCCTGGCTGCTGATCCAGGACAAGTTCTGCTTCCGAAACCACAAAACCCCCTTGCACCACACATTACCTGTCCAGGTTTGCAAACTCAGCTCTGCAGTACTTGAGCACAAATCCCAGACTAAACCATGCCATGGAATCATCCACACTTGGAAGAAAGGAGGACTCCCAAGCATTCCAAGTGCCCAACAAAGGAAATCCCTGCAGATGACACTGCAGCATTCCCAAGGACCAAGCACCATCACAACAGACCCAAGGTGTGACAGAATAGGGAAAAACCCTGAAAGAGGAAATTCCTTTGCTTCCACAGGCAGCTCGTAGAGCTCCCTCACCACCCACCCCCCCAGCCCATCTGACCCCTGAGCCAGAAAAAGCTCTGACAAATAACACCTGGTGCACAAGCACTGGTCATTCCCGTGGGACTGGGACTGTCACCAGCAGGAAGCTTGTCCCACTCCAGCAGTGCCCAGGACCAGGAGAGGAAGCAGAGTTAAATGTGCCTAAACCTTGACAGGACCCGCCCTGAGCACAAAGGGACGGGGACACCTGGGGCCAGACTGGCACCTGCAGGGACCCTGGCAGCAAGACAACAAACAGTGCCTGAAAACAAGGCTCCCCAAGGCAGGAGAGCCACACTGAATTGCAATTTCATGTATTAAAAGCTCTGGAGACAGAGTACTGAAAGACAAGTCAGAGATTCCTTCTTGGGCACAGCTCTGGGCACTGAGATAAGAGGGAAACAACCAAACACAGGGTTCAAAGCATGGCTGTCCTCAGTTCTGAATAAGAGAGAGGTGCTAAGGGGCTAAGAGGGGGCAAGAAGGGCTGAGAGTGGGGCCCAAAAGGGGCTCTGGGGTGCAGAGGATGGCATGCAGGCTTTTTCTCCTCTGCAGCACAAGCCCATATCCATTCTGGTTTGCCACCAGTACAAAGGGAATGACGAAGTCATTGCAAGAGGACAAAAAGTCCTCATTGCTGACACCAGTACAACAACAGCTCATCATTCACAGCCACAGGCCCTGAGCATGGAGCACACACCAGCTCCTCCCAACACCCAGCACTCGTTCCACCTGCCAGGAGAGCAAACACCTGCAGCTTTGGAAGAGGCAGGGCAATCCCAGGCCTTGGCTTCACAGGGCCACAATTACAAGATGAAGATCAGAGACAGCCAGGGAGAACGTGCAATTTCAGTTCTCCTTCTCAGCTGGACTAACAGGTTGCATAAGCCTTCCTACCTGGAGAGAGGATTCCCACTGAAGTCTGCGATTTCCAGGGATTTGCAGAATTTGATGCTTTCAGGAATTTCTGGAATGTCTAGGAAAAAAAAACAGATGAAAGAACAAACGAGGCTTGAGAAAATGGGACAGCAGGTAGTGGTGCCAGCCTGAGACACGGTAACACAATTCACTGTCACGGCTGAGGAGCCCTGAGGGATGGCTCCAGGGGTGAGGACAGGCACTGCCTCTCCTGAGCACGAGGAGCACTGCAGCTGCCCCTGCCCCTGCCCAGCTCTGTCCTTACCGTTGCGGGAGATGTCCAGCTCCACCAGCTGCATGAAGTTGGCCACCTCGGGGGGCAGCCTCTGGATCTCATTGTCGCTCAGGCCCAGCTTGCGCAGGTTCAGAAGCCTGAAGAAAGGCTGTGACAGAAGTGACACAACTGGGTCAGCAGCAGTCCTGGGGGAAACACATCTCCTCGCTTCAGGAGAAGCCTGAGCATCCATCCCTGAGGAATCTGCCTGCTCCCACCACCCCCATCCCAGCCAGGCCCTCACGGGGCAGTCACTGTAAGAACCAGAATCCCCATGAAGGGCTACCAGGGATGAGGGCAAAAGAAAAAAGGGATAAACGAGTTTAGGCTGATCACTCATTTAGCATCTGTTACCCCACTGCTCTCCTCACTCCTGCACAGGATACAAATCAGACATTCCCTGTTTCCTACAATAACAGTTCACCTCGGGCTCTGAGTCCAGCCCCACGGGGAAGTCACTCTAAAGCAGGAGAAACTTGGGTTTGCGAGGCAGCCAACAAAGGAGAAACACAAGGAGACTACCAGCCCAAAGAGCTGTCCCTGCTGCTGCACAGCATGTTTGGTCAGGATATCAGTGGCAGGTCCCCACTCCATCAGGGACAGCGTTTGTGCCCCTTGTGCCAGGTGGAAAAGGCACAGGTGAGCTGTCAGCACGGCCCCAAGTTAACTCAGAACTAGAGAAGGCATGAAAATTCTTTTCTAGAAACACCACAACCACAGGAATGGTGACTGGAAGGGCCCTCACAACACTCGACTTTTTCACACACCCCTTGGGGCTCCCACAAGTCCAGCAGCTGCAAATGCCAAATTCCAGGATCCACCAATCACTCCTCCAAGACACCACCAGCCCCAGTGAGTTCAGTAAACACAATGTACTGTAATTATCAACTGACCACATACTGCAGCCCATTCTAACCACTGCCAGAGGTCAGATCCTGGACAGGATGGGGAGCAGGGCTGGGGTGTTTGCTGCATTTCCTGGATTGTTCCAGAGTACTGGGAATAACAAACAACAATGCGGGGCCACTGCAGAAAACGTTAAGAAGTGACCCAGAACACTGAGGTCCGTGCAGTGACATGCACAGGTCATTTCTAAAGGACATCACCCTGTGCTTGTCCTCAGCAGAGGCAGGGAGGGGGTCCCAGCAGCACGGGAGAGG
This sequence comes from Cyanoderma ruficeps, assembly GCA_008694505.1. NCBI lineage: Eukaryota > Metazoa > Chordata > Aves > Passeriformes > Timaliidae > Cyanoderma > Cyanoderma ruficeps. The sequence continues at coordinate 68,093 of VZDJ01000144.1, read as the reverse complement.
CAATCCCGGGAGCACTCACAGGTCACAAAACACAGCCAAAATCAGGGCTACTCCTGCAGCGCACACTGAGAGATCAAAGCAGAGTGAGCTCCGAACCTCCCTCTTCAGGTGCCTTTCCAGACATCCACCTGCACCTGAGCTGCTGGTCAGACCTCCCCAGGAACACCTGCAGGGTACCTTCAGGTGTGGGGCACCTTCAGGACCCCCAGAACCTTGCCAAAAACGAGAGCACAGAGCAGAGGAGGGAGCGGAGCGGATGAAAGGGCCGAGCAAACACAACCCTGAGAAGATGCAGAGAGCCCAGGCGAGCTGCTCACCCCTCCTGCAGTGACAGCCATGAGGTCTGCTGGTGTAACTGGAGGAGCTTCTCAGAGATCCAAGCCTCTGCAGTCCCCGGGTCCCAGTCAGGACACGCTGCTGGGCACAAGTGTGGGTCTGAGCACCAAACCACAGCTCAGCCCCGGCTGCCGTGGGGCTGCCCAGCTTCCACAGCACTCTGCACACGGGGAGTGATCAGGGATGAACAGCACTGGTAGGAAATTCACACCTCTGATCTCCTAAAGGACCACAGTAATTGTGTAATGAGCAAATAAATTTAAAAAATAACCCCTCTCGCCGCTGGCCATCACCAGCTCTGTTTAACTCTGTTTATCTAATGCAGACCAGCCTGGTGAAAAGGAAGTGGGTGAAAGTCTAAATGACAACAAAGATTCAGGGGAGCAGGAGTTTAGAGACTTGATTTGCTATTGTTTCCTAGAGCCTTCTCCTAATTTTAGAATGCAAGGAAATTCCAGGCAAGACATCGTGCTGACCTGCCAGAGTCTGGACACTGGAAAATAACCACAGGGACTGAACATCCATAGCCCAGGCTGCAGCACTTCTGCCTAAGGGTACAGGTACCCTCAGAATACATGTCCACATTTTTAAATGACATTTAGAGCAAACAGGAATAAACCCAGGCTGTATGTATAAACCCAGCAGCTCCCAGCTTCCTTCTTTTTTCTTAAAAAGAAAATGAAAAGGTTTCCAAACCCCCTGGCACTGCCAGGGCTGGGCACAGCCCACGTGCAGAACTGCAAGAGGACACAAATGCTACGTCCCACTTGGCCCAACCACTTACACTGGACCTGAGTAAAATATTTGGATGTGACAAAAAGTAAAGCCAGCCAACAGCCACCCGTGGTAGCCAGAAAAAACAAATGTGAGAATTACAGTGTTTTCATGCCTGAATTCAGGTTTTGTATTGGCCAAAAAAGGATGGCAAGAGGATGTGACCAAGAGCTGCAAACGCTGTCTCTGACACAAATTTCCATGTCATTTCCAGCTCAGTATTCTGTGAGCTGAGGACTTCAGCTCAGCCCAACAATCCAAAGCAAAGGCTGCACAGGAGATTCACCTGTGACACTTGAAAATGAGAACAAAATGATTTAAAGATTGTTACTAGAACTAAGAGAGAAACCTTGATTACATGTCTCTGGAGACTGGCAATTATCCTTTTTTCTAATCAAAGTGCCCCAGATTCACCCCAATTCCCAGACCTGAAAAAGCAACCCCCTGGATTTGGCACCACACTGAACATCTCCAAGAAAAAGAAACTCCCCCAACTTCAACGTTTTCTGATTTATAAAATAAAACACCACCAAATCTGCCCAGCCCAGATCCCTCAGTGTCCAAACTGAACTCAGAGTAGATTAAAACCAGAAGTTTGAAGAAGAAAAAAAAAAGGTAAGCCCGATCTTTCCCTGTTTCCTGGCAGCCCAGAAGCCCAAAGCCCACAAGGACCAGCAGAGAAACATTCCAGCACACAGGAATCCAGAACCAGCACAGGAAGATTCCAGCACATGGGAATCCTGCAGCTCAGGGTGTGAGGAAAGTTACCACTAACAAAAAAAGCTAAGGATTAGGGGGTACCAATCTTACAGCTGTTGGGTGTAACTGGGGGTAAAAGCCCTTGCAAAGGTGCATTACAAAGATAGTCTCTGTTGAAGCGTGGGAGCACTCACAGGCTAGATAAGGCAGAAAACAGCTACAAAACTGTCCCAAAACTAAAATTCAGGGACATAAACTCTTACAGTGCCCAGAGCAGAGCAGCCACAGTGCAACCAAGTGGAAATATATTAAATAGTCATTAATTAGGGTCAGGTATAATGAGTTTGTAAAGAACCATATGCCAAAAAGATAACAAATGCTCCACAAAATGACACTGCAAAAAAAGGCAGAAAACTGTGAAAAACCAGGCTCTGCAGCAGGTTTTCAGATGTAACATCCTCCCTCAGCAGCCCCTTGAGAGCCAAATATAGGCAAACACATTTGAGGGTTTTCACTAAGTTCTGAAACAAAATTCAGTTACTTCAATCTTTAAAAATGACAGAAAAAGGCAACCTAGACCCACGGATTTTTCAGTCAAAAGGGACTGAAGTATAACCTGATGCAATATCCTTCCAATCCTTTCTATGTGGCAGACCTTCACCATAGATCCATGAAATAATTCATGCTGGAAGGTACTTGGGAGACCTCCAGCCCAACCTCCTGCTCCAGGATCAGGATGAGGCCAGAGCAGGTTGTTCAGGCCTTTGGTCAAACCTTCAACCCTGAGGGATGGCCCAAAACTCCTCTGGGCCCCTGGGTCCACCACGTAATTCTCCTCACTTGGCTCCTGTGGCTCACAGGCCCCTGCAGACACCAACACAACTTCTCCCACATCCCTCGTTGCTGCTGCCAGACAAATACTGAATGTGGCCAATATTGCCCATGAGACGGAACCAGCAGGATTTGGGGAGCCCCTCGTGAGCCAAACCCTGTCCAGTGACACCCCCCAACCACTGCACAACCACAAGTCACACAGCTCCCCTCTGCAAACCTGTCTCTTCCTTTTTGCATACTCTCATTGCCACAGAGTGGCTTTTTTTTTTCCTCTTAACTGGAGAATGGAGACATCTGGTACTGGGTTTTGAGTGCTGAACTCTGTTTTGACTGGAAGTTATGGGATGGCCGTTTTGGGATTCCAAACCATATAATGGTTTGGGTAGAAAGGAACCTTCAAGACCACCCAGTCCCACTCCCTGCCACGGGCATGGACACCTTCCACTATCCCAGCTTGCTCCAAGCCACATCCAGCCTGGCTTTGGACACTTCCAGGGATCCAGGGGCAGCCACAGCTTCTCTGGGCACCCTGTGCCTTGGCCTCCCCACCCTCACAGGGAAGGATTTATCCCCAAATCCCATCTAACCCTGGCCCTTGGCAGTGGGAAGACATTTCCCCTTGTGCTGTCACTCCAAGCCCTCGTGCAAAGTCCCTCTCCAGCTCTCCTGGAGCCCCTGTAGGTGCTGAAAACCTGCACTAAGGTCTCCCCAGAGCCTCCTCTTCTCCCAGCTGAACATTCCCAAGTGTCTCAGCCTTTCATCACTGGAGAGGTGCTCCAGCCCTCTCATCATCTCTGTGGCCTCCTCTGGACTTGTTCCAACTGGCTGATCTCTGCAGGAGTGAGAAAGGATGAAAGGGCCATGCAGTTATTAGCGAGCCTCTCCAGAGCACTGCATTTAGCATCAGTTTGTGAGAGAAAAACACCCAGTGGTCACAGCAGGATCACAGTGTGACAGCTGGAACTGTCCCCACAATGACCCCCTCCAAGTGAGACCCTGCACAGCCAGGCAGAGCCAGCCTGGCCACACCACGCTCGCCCTCAGCGGTGAGGTCAGTCCTGCCCCAGGAACATTCCCAGGCTGTGGTTGGATTCCAGGTTACCCAGAGAAACAGTAACAGGCTCAGCCGGTTTATGAAACAAGACACACCGGTAGCAGCCAACACAGGCTCCCCTGGCAGACTCACCTTTGGCTCCTGCTGAGGAGTGGAACACCTGGGCAGTGGGGCAGTGCAGAGCCCCAGGCACTGCTGGCTGACCCCGGGCAGGATTCTCCCTGACAACACAAGGATGCCCAACACCCACTGGCAGAGCCAGCAAGAGGCACAAGCACCAAAGTCCCTGACCCTGGGGAGCTCAGGAATCACCAGGTGTGGCCGTACTTCAGCCAGGTCAGGGCACAGCTCCAGGTCCACAGGAAAGCAGAGTGCCCCAAGAAGGAAGGAGATGCCCACCTGACCCAGGAAGGAGCTTCTGCCCTCACAACCCCAGCGTGTCATGATGGGTCACCAGCAGCACGGATGGGTGGCACTGGAGGAGGCACTGGACAACATCAGGACAAGGAGATGTCCCTCTCCTGAGCAGGGACAGCAGGACCCCTGCACCCCTTCCTCATCCACTGCACGGGGAAACAACTGTCCTGCCCCAAACCTGGCTGCACCAGCCACCTCCTGCCCTGCCCATGAGAACTGCCAGCAGCTGTCCTCATGGCCTGCAGCAGCACCAGGCAGGCATCCCAGACCCCGAAGACCCCAGTACAGAGCTGCCAGACACGTCCAGAAAGCAGAGGATGTTCTGGAGATCCAACAGCTTCGAAACTGCAAAGGTGCAGGTGGATGGACTGTCAGGTACAGCAGCTCACTCCAAAAGGCAGTTTGTACCACAGAGATCCACACGGATCCAAAAGGCAATCTCCACCATGGAGATCCACACAGATCCAAAAGGCAATTTCCACCACGGAGATCCACACAGATCCAAAAGGCAATCTCCATCACAGGGATCCACACAGACCCAAAAAGCAATCTCCATCACGGAGATCCACACAGATCCAAAAGGCAGTTTGCACCACAGAGATCCACACAGATCCAAAAGGCAATCTCCATCACAGAGATCCACACAGATCCAAAGGGCAATCTCCATCACAGAGATCCACACAGATCCAAAAGGCAATCTCCATCACAGAGATCCACACAGATCCAAAAGGCAGTCTCCACCACAGAGATCCACACAGATCCAAAAGGCAATCTCCATCACAGAGATCCACACAGATCCAAAAGGCAGTTTGCACCACAGAGATCCACACAGACCCAAAAGGCAGTTTGCACCACAGAGATCCACACAGATCCTTGGAGGGCTCGAGGCTGGAAGGGACACCGAGGCAGGTCCAGCAGATCCATGGAAGGGCTGAGGTTGGAAGGGACCTGTTAAGACCAGGCAGGCCAACCTCTGCTCAGAAAAAGGTCAGCTACAGCACGTTACCCAGGGCAGGACGTGCACACTCAGCAATGTCTTGTGGCATACATACACAGCAGTCACACATATGTACACACACAGCAGAGTCACATGTCACATATACACACACAACGGAACCTCAAAGGGCCCTCTAAGCCCATTCTCTGTCTTTAAGGAACCCTCTGGAGCAGGTTCTGTCCCCTCTCTGCCATGACCAAGCCTTCAAGTTGTGTTTCTCCAGCTGATGTGACGTGCCTGTGTCGATGTCTATGAAGCTCCCAGCAATAGTGCTGAGGCTGCAGCAGGGCCCCAGGACATGAACATAGGGCTGCTGGAGCCCTTAGGTGATCTAAGAGAACCACAGTGTCCAGTGCTGTTAGGAATTCAGACACCACCCCCGTGTCCCCCTCCTGCTGCAGCGTGATGCTTGGTCCACCCCACTCACTTATTCAGTCAGACCAAGAGGTGGAAAATGAGAAAAAGGAAAAAAGGACAATGGACAAAAGACTCAGGACAAACCCTCTGAGCCACCACTCAGCTATGCCGTTTCCCAGAAACTGCAAAACCCCAAGAGCAGGCCTGGAAAGCCACTCATTCCCCAGGCAGGATTAGGGGCAGAGGCAGCCTGGCCCAGGGGCTGACAGTGCTGGGTCACCCCCGAGCTGGGACACTGGGCTGGTGCAGCTGCTCCTGCTGCTCAGGCAGGAGGAGGGAAAGGGCTGCAGTCCTGGAACAATTTGGGCAGACTGATGGTGCACGGCAAGCTCAGGGACACAGATCCACCAGAGCCACTGAGCTCCCCTCACAAGCTGCTGGTGTCTGTGACCTGCAGCCACCACAGAGCCCTGTGCCCATCCACTGTGCCCACAATGGCAACACCACCCCTGTGTGCCACAGCTCCCATCCCACCTGCAGGAGATGCATCTTCACTGCCAAGGAAAGAGAGGAAGTGTTTGGGTGCTGAGCCTGGGACCTGGAAAACACCAACTGTGTCTGCACGCAGAGTGATCCCACCCCCAGGTCAGCATCACGATTCTTTCCCAAACCTTTGTTCTCCTGAGGCTATAAAAAAACAGTTTCTGGCCTACTCAAGGCTAAACTCCAGCTCTCCCCTTCACCTGATGCCTAATCCCATCATGCCATGGGAAGGGACATCGGGCAGTCTTTGTTCCCCAGCATCACCTTGTGCTCTCCTTGGAGGGCCAGACCCACATTCCCACCTGTGCCCAGAAGGAGAGAGGACTGGGCTTCTCCAGCAGTTTCTGTGGAGAAGGAGCCACGCTGTCCTCACAGCTCAGGGAGCTGCCTTGGCCCCAGGACTCCTCCTGCCAGCAGCAGACAGGAGGAGAGTGGCTGCCCAGTGCCACCACGGGCTGTGGGGACATTCCTCCCCTCAGCCAAGCAGGCTTTAGGCAGGTTTCAGAGCAACACCTCAGAATCTCTCCAGGTGACAGACAGCAGCACTGCTGGCGGGGAGCAGGGTTAGGGTTAGGGGAAGAGGAGTCAGGCACCAGCTTAACCACAGAGCCACAATCTCACACCCAGGCCAATGGCTCTGAAACCAGGCGGTGACAATTTATACACCTGGAGATCAGGAATGGGGTTCACATCACAAACATGGCTCTGCAATGCGACAGAGACCCTCTGCCTCTGCAGCCAAAACCACCATGGTGTTCCCAGCTCTGCTGCCCGAAGAGCAGGGCTCAGACACCTCCTCTTCCTCAAAAACAACCTGTGACAACCCAGGCTGCCCCGAGACACTGGCCCTGAGCCAGCAGTGCTGGTAGAGGTGATTTTCCCCAGGGACCAAGCACTGCTGTGTGATGACTCCTCCAACACGAGCTAAGGGACTCCAAGGCAGAGGCTTTGCCAATCCTTCCAACCCTGGCAGTGCCCATGCTAAGGTCCTCCTCAGCCTCCTCACCTCTCATTTCTCTTCAGAGAATTTTAAGTCCACCTGTCCAGCCCTGCTAGAACAGTCCTTGCCTCCAGCAGGACAGCACATATTTAATTAAAGGCAGGATCAGACTGTGCAGCAGGAAAATAATTACAAATCTCCTTGTGATTCATGAGCAAGAGGGCCTGCTTCCCATGCCACCATGGGCTGGGCTCCTAGATGACTTCTGTGTTTGTCTTCAGGCAGGATGAATGCATGGGACCCTGCACTGCAGGCAGGAGGTGTCTGTCCATCCATCAGCAGTGCAACACAGCAGCTCCACAAATGCTGGCAGCAAAACCAGCCCGTGCACTTGAGCCTTGTGTTTCACTCCCATTTTCCTGGTTAAACATGGGCTTGACATCTTTAGACCTGCCCCTGGAGGAAGCAGAGACTGGGACACGTGTCTGCCCTGCCTGCCTCAGACACCTACAGGGAGGTGAAGTGTGAAGAGACCTGAGGCCCCCCTTCCACAGGTGTGCTGAGAGATCTGCGACACCTCTGCCAGTGGCATTGTCTCTGGGGAAAGCCAGCCTGGGAGAGAGGCAGGAGGAGCTGGAAGCAGCAACTGCAAAGCAAAACACCCAGGAGATGATCAACTGTAAGTTAACCCGGCACTTCCAAGTCACTGTGCTCAAAGCCAGCAAGGCACAGGTGAGGCCACAGAACCAGACAGACCTGTATCCCCTGGCTGGGCAGCACGGGCTGGGCAGCTGCCAGCTCCAGAGGCTGCACAGCTCCCTCAGCAGAGCAGGACTCACTTCCAGCACAGCCCAGGGTCCCCCAGGCAGCACCAGCCCAGCAAACCCAAGAGACACCTTTCCCTACAGAGAGAAACCAGGAAGGCAGTGGTTATTCACAGAACAGCTTAATCCAAGAGGAATCACCGAATCTGGTGAGGATAACTGAGGTAACAAGTTATCACACTGCTGAGAGGTGGGAACATCAGTTTGGAGCTCCAGCAGAGCCACTACCGAGCCCCAGGGACAACCCTGGTGCCACAGGGAGGGCACCACAGCCACCTCCAGGTGCCAGTTACCTGGGACTTGGTCTGGCCCACCTCAGCAGGAACAGGCAGGTGGGGAGCTGTGGGTTTATGGCATCAATGTGTATTTAAACCTGGACCTCGTCTTGACCAGGTACAAGCAGTTTGGAAGAGATATTCCCCCGTGTGTCCCAGCTAGAAATAAAACATACCTGCTTTACAATTTTCTAATTGTAAAGTCCTTACTCTGCGCTTCAGGGACAACACCTCAGGCAGTGCACACAGACCACCGGCCCCCCAACACCAGATCTTCCCACCTGTCTCCCATTCCACAAGTGTTTCCTTCTCCACTCCTCACAGTATTTGCCAGATCCTGAACTAGCTCCAGGCTAGGGAACTCCTCTGGCTGCAGGCACATGGTCACCAGCACCTGAAAGGTGGGAATTCAGACAAATCCCAAAAAGACACTGCTGACATGGCAGCCACACACGGGGAGAGGAGAGGGAGAGGGAGAGGGAGAGGGAGAGGGGAGGCAGGGGCGCTGCAGGAACTGGAGTGGCCCCACATGCTCCCACACTCCCAGGAGCCAGGAGGGGACCAGCCCCAGCAGGCTGCTCCCTTCCCTGCCAGCCGGACACGGCCCTCCCCACAGCCCTCCCCACACAGCCCGGCGGATTTCCGACTATTTAACCCCATATCAGGCCCTGAGGAATGCGCTGCAAATATATAAAAGCACTTAACTGTTGGGAATACATTCCAGCGAAGACAAAGCAGCTGTCTCGGAGCCAAAGGCTCGGCAGCTGCTGCTTCTCAGGCACTGAAGCAGGAGTGAGGAATGCTGTCCCCTTCAGAGGGGCCAGGGCAGCAGCTGCCCCCAGCACACAGCCAGGACACAGCCAGGGAGGAATCTCTGCTCCAGGTGAAACAACAAACCAGTCCAGGCCCCCAGAAAGGCAACCCAGAGCCAGAATTAAATCAGGACACCACAACTGGCATCTCACTGCTGTGAAGGTGTGGGAGGCAATCAGTGCTCTCACACTGACCGTGGACAAGAGGCTGTGTGAAGAGAGGGGCCCTGACCACAACCCCAGCACTCACAGCCTCCACCCTGGTCTGTGCAGTGGGATGGGGCAAGTCAGGAGGACCAGAACTCCCTGTGGCAGGCACAGGACATTCGGGGGCATTTTCCACTGAAATACTGGAATATATGAAATAATCACAGCACTTAGTGCTGTGGTTTAATTCACAAAATTGTGTTCAGCCAAAGGTAGGACTCAAAGGTCTTTTCCAACCTCAATGATTCTGTGACTCAGAACTGCAAAAACATTAATCTGGAGAGACATGTGAGATCATTTCATGGCAGAGCACCCTGGGTATGGGTAAAGCAGCCAAACCAGCACACTACAGGTACTGCCCAAGGACCTCTGCCCCTTTCTGATTTGCCCCAGCATTTCAGTCTTCCCAGCCAGGCCCGTCCCTGGCACACCAGCACCTCAGAATCACCTCCTCCCATTCAGCCAAGGGACACAATCTGCCTCTGAACCATCCTCTCAGCAAAGAAGGGTCAACTTGCAATTACAAAAAGTAATTGACTGATCTCTAATGCCACAGCTATTAGCAAAGGGAAAAATGCCAGAAGTTGTATTATACAATAACCTGTTGCATTTGTTTCCAATCAGATTGTGTTTTCCTGAGGCAGAAATCATAAGCAGGTTTATCAAACAGATACATCTCCAGCACACTGAGGCACCATAAAACAACCAAAAAAACCCAACAAACTGGGTCTCACCCTGAAACTAGGAATCCAAGACAAGGCAATGAGACCAAGCCAAATAACTGGTGCGAAGTGAGGGACCCAGGGGCAGCCTGTACCCCTGGGGGGCAGAAAAGCACACCTGGAGGACTGGAAAAGTCTTGAGAAAGAGTTAAGTGTTCCTGTGCAGGAGGACACAGACCCAAACATCTTTTCTGAGCAGGAAGAGGATGAGGAAGAAGGTGCTGGAGCAGCTCCCAGGGGAACAGCCCAGACATACAGCAGTAAATGCCCTGAACCAGGAATGGAACAAGGAGCCAGAGCCCACGGGGTGCTGTGATCCCCCTGCTCAGCACACGGCATCCCTTCCATCCACCACACTCCCACCACTGCCTCAGCCAAGCTCCTGCCAGGGAGATGGCAAAACAGGGCTCCAAAGTGCAGGAAACACACACAACAGGTCAGGGGAGACCTGAAGAGGTTAACCCAGCCCTGCCTCTACCTCCAGCCATCAGTGAACTAATCCTTCCTGGCAGATTCTCAGCAGCAGCCAAAGGGAATCAGAGACACCTGAGATGAGCAGGCAGGGCCTCTGCAAAGCCTCATTCAGGTTGTAGTGACAGCACTGGGAACAGCAGCAAGGGCTGGGGACCTGACACGGGCAACCAGCACCCAGCAACAGGAGGAGCCCCAAAGGAAAACCTGAACCAAGCTGGCAGGGATGTACCCAGACAGGGCAGGGGTTAAATCACCCAACAAAGACGTACAGAGAGGTTTTTAACAACCCGGGAAAGAGCAGGTGCTTCCACCAGTGACCTCCCTGCAGGTACCAAACCAGTGCCAAGGAAGGTCTGGTGAGAGGCAGAGCCATTCCAACCACGGCCACCTGAATTTTCATGAACTTTTTACTCCACTAAACCTCTCTACTGCCCAGCTGCCTCTGCACCTCCTATCCCACACACCTGAACCTCCTCCAAAACCCGAGCTGGTGGGGAGACACAGGCTGGGCAGCACTCCCACAGCTGTCCCACACACACCTCGGGGCTCTGGGAACTGAATGTTAACAGTCATTTCCCTTCCACAGGGACACCAAAGTCCACCTGTGCCCCTCTTTCCTGTTCCCTGTCTGTATAGCCAAGAATTGTACATCCAAGAGTTTTAGCAGCTCTTTGCTCCATGACTGAGCTTGTAGCTGGCTGCTGCCACCGCAGCACAGATCCTACACCTCTGCTGTCACCAGGGGAGATGGCCTGCAGTTATTCTGATTTCTGGGCAGCAGCAATCCAGAATACATGGCTTTTGGAGAGACAAACACACATCCAGCTGTCCCACCAACCCACAGGGCTCCCGAGCTCCTGCAAAGCACGGAGAGCCATGCCAGCTCTGCACACAAGTCTCACAACCAGCAAGTGAAACCAGTTTGTTGGCTGGTTTTGTTAAACAAATGCAGCTGCAGCTTGGACACAGCCCGGGCTGGAAAGAACCACATCCAGAGCAAGAGGAGGTGCCCACTGCACATGAAGCCTTGGCAGGTTCCAAGGCTGGATCTGTACAGTGAGCCATGGAGGATTCCCGTTCCCTGACTTTCTCAGGGAAGGGCCATTAGTACAGAGAGATTAGAGGGAGAAGCTTTACTCTTCCATGGAAGTAAATAAACCCCAAGATCCTCCTTACAGCCCTCGGATGCCAGGAAATTAAAAGCTGCTCTTAATTAGCTTTGTGAGGCTCCATTTTGCTTTGGGAAAGTGACAACCACGGCCTGGAGCTTCACCTGGGGACAGTGGGACCCTGGCTCGGACATGGGACAGGGACATTCTCACCCCAGGCCACAGCAGCCAGAGGGGAGGGAGAGCAGCTGAAACCCAGCCAGCTTCAAAGGGCCTTGCCAGGATGCAAACAGCAACAAGCCCAAACAGGGAAGGACCTGCCCTGGACACAAATGGGCTCCTCTCCCCAGTGTCCGTGTCCCAGAGTTTCCAGTGGAAGTGGAGATCAGCTCACTGGGCGGTGAGAAGAGTGTTTTCTGCACGGGAGTCAGTTTGTCATGGGAGCTGTGGTCAGGAAAAAGCAAAGCAGAGGAACTGCAGCCCCTACATTAAAAATGCCTGGGGCTTCCCTCTTCAGCACCACCACTGCTAAAACCCTTGGGACCACAGCCAGCCCTTGGGTTTCCTCTCTGCACAGCCCACAGCCTCAGACACCTCCAGCCCAGAACTCCTGCAGTAGGTGTCCAGCAGCCTGGCCCTGTGCACACTCATGCTGACACACCAGAGCTCTGAGGTCTCCTCCCTCTGCACAGACTTGTTCAGGATTTCAGTTTCTACTCAGCTCCACCCTCTCGTCCTCCTACACCAGGTCCTACCAGCTCTGCTCCACCCAGGTTTCCTCCAGCCTCCCTTTTGCTCCCCACACCCCAAACTGGAGCGCTCCTCCAAAAACACACCAAGAGTCTCCGGATCCTTCTGGGCTGTGACCAGCTCTGTCTGCCACCTCCGAGTGCTCCAAATTCCACACTGTGCTCATTCCTTCCTGCTGAGACCTGTGCTTCTCACGGAGTGGCCTGGATGACTTGGGTGTTATACAGCCCCAACACAGTGATTTTAGCCAGCTGACCTTCCAAAACCCACACCACCAATGCAGGACCTGCTCTCCACCCTGCTCCTGCAGACATCCTGCAGCTACCACCCTCTGCAAGACAGGTACAGCAGAAATCAGCACGGAGCAAGTCACTTCCACCTCTGGAATTCAGACACCCTCACGGAAAGCACAGGCAACTTATCAAAGGGAATTTATCATTTTCCATTAAATCATGGGGTATCACCCTGGCAGCAAATCCCTGCAATGGGGCAGCAGATGCTCCCACACAGTTTTAATCTATCCCTTCAAACCGCCCAAGCAGAGCCATCCTACGGGGAAATTTAAGCTCAAAACAGGCAAGTTTCCACAAGGGACAGGTGACAAAGAGCAGACAGAAGAGGACGCAGCACTGCAGGATGGAGAGAAACACTTGTTGACTTCTGCAGCTGGGAGGGGAGAAGCAAGGAGAGCACAGCAGTGTCACTCAGCAGTCCCAGGAGATGGGCAGAGCATCCCATCAGATCTGGAGCAGAGCAGCAGCACAAAGGGCACTGGAAATTCTGCAGAGGAAAATGGTGCCACAGAAAGAGCAACAGATCCCATGTTTCTGGAACAGGTGAAATAAGGACACAGAAAATCCTGTCTGAAACACCCAGCTGGTGCTAGGCAAGAAACCCCTCAGAAGAGGAACAATATAAACTCACGGATTTTCAAGAGAGTTCCTTGACCTTTCCAAAAGCCACCGCTCCAATCCTTCCACCTCATAATCACCTCCACAGGGAAGCCTTCCCTAAAAACCCTGCTTCCCTAAAAACCCTCAAACACAAACTTGCTGCCCAAGGCTGTGCACACTCTCATTCCCACTTTTCTGACAGATCTTCACAGGCACATCTTTCACATTCTGTGAAACAAGCACAGAATGGTGCTTGTTTCTCCACAGGTGCCCTTTCTCCACCTTCCCTCATGGTAAGCACAAACCCTCCTCCCAGGATCTCCTTCCCAAAAAAGCCTTGTTTCCATGAAGGGCTCCTCACCTGGAAAACATCCCCCTGACCCAACCCAAGAGCTTTCCCATCCTTCAGGGACAGCGTGTGCCTAAACCCAGTGTTCCCACCTTCCCTCTTCCTGGTGGAATGGCAGTTTATTTTCAATTTTCATCACCATATTCACCTCATGCTACACAGATTCCTACTCCTGCCTTAGGTGTCTGTCCCTACCAACAGGAATATCCTCAAAAAATGCCCTTCCTGCAGTAACCGGTGTGCCTGGAACCAAACACACCTCGGCACAGCTCAGGGAAGCACTGTGAACACAAACCTCCAAGACACACATTGGGTCAAACCTAAGGTGGATCAAACCCGCTTCCTTGTTTCACCAACTGCACAATCTCCTCCTCCTCTTCCTCCTCCTCCTCCTCACGTGCTCTGGACCAACCACGGCAGCAGTCACAGGGAACTCAGAGGGGCTGGGAAGGGGAGGGACAGTGGGGTGCAATCCTGCTTCCTCTGCCCAACGCGTCTCCAAGGCTCAGCACCTCTGGTATCCCCAAACTCCCTGGCTGCTCTCAGGAGCAGCAGTTTGGGGCTCTGGAACCCCCAAACTCCCTGGCTGCTCTCAGGAGCAGCAGTTTGGGGCTCTGGAACCCCCAAACTCCCTGGCTGCTCTCAGGAGCAGCAGTTTGGGGCTCTGGCATCCCCAAACTCCCTGGCTGCTCTCAGGAGCAGCTGTTTGGGGCTCTGGCATCCCCAAACTCCCTGGCTGCTCTCAGGAGCAGCAATTTGGGGCTGTGACATCCCCAAACTCCCTGGCTGCTCTCAGGAGCAGCAGTTTGGGGCTCTGGCATCCCCAAACTCCCTGGCTGTTCCCAGGAGCAGCAGTTTGGGGCTCTGGCATCCCCAAACTCCCTGTGTGTTCTCAGGAGCAGCAGTTTGGGGCTCTGGCATCCCCAAACTCCCTGGCTGCTCTCAGGAGCAGCAGTTTGGGGCTCTGGAACCCCCAAACTCCCTGGCTGCTCTCAGGAGCACTCAGGGCTGCTCTGCTTGCCTCCCCTCTTGTCCACAGCTGCAGGCACCTGATGTTCACCTGCCTTGTGAGGGGATTTAGGTTTGGCTGGGGCACAGAAAGCCCCAGGCAGCTCCAGACAGGAGTTGAGAAGGAAGAGTGTGAGTACAGCAAGTCCAAAGCCAAACTCCCTCCAAGCCCTTCCCAGGACACCCAGTGCAAACAGAAAATGGTGTCTCTGCAGATCCTCATTTTTGGTTGTTTTCTCCTTTGTGAACTGCTCCACTTCTCTCCTGAGCTCGTGTTAACTCACACCACTGTAATGTCATGTGGCAGGTGGCTCCACAGCCCAGTTAAACTCCATTTTGCATGGAAAATTATTTCATTTGCTGTGAACTGAGCCCTTTTTTGTTTCACTCAACGCTCTCCTGCAAGCAGCAGCAGCAGCGGTCAGTTGCTCCCTGTCCACTCCTCAGGGCCATCATTTACACTCCAGGCCTCTGCCATCGGATGGGGAATGGCTCCATGTTCCACTGCCTTTCCCAGACAGATGGAGACATCCTGGAAGGATTCACCTCCCCTGTGCAAAAGCTCTTACGCACTGGGTCTGGTCACACTCTTTGCTGCTCCCCATTCTCTGTCCCTCTCCTGAGACCAGGATCTCACTGCTCTGCTCAATTTGTTCAATTTGTTCAATTCTTCCCCAGAAGACTCCAAAAGGGGAACTCAAAGGCCAGAGAGGAGCCTGTGAGCCCAGGACAGGTCATGGCAAGAACTCTGATGCTCCAAGCTGAACAGATGCCACAGCTCCGTGGACCAGAAGCTCTTGGGGTGACTCAGGAAGGCACTGAGGGCACACACATCACAGGCAGGATTGTATCCACACCATCACAGGCTAAGTAAAAAGTCGGTATAAAATTTGCAAATATAATCCAAAAGATGCTCTTCCAGGCTCACAAACCCCAGCCTGCCCCAGTTCCAAGGGGCTCAGTGCAGCACCAGGCCAGGCTGTGGCTCCTCAGCAGGATACACAAAGCTGAGAGCACAGGGACCAGCAGGTTCTCTGCAGGAGTGTTGCAATCACCCTCCTCTGCAGATGGGACTTACACCCCTCCCCACGTCCCAGCCTGCCCATAACACACATTTTCCAGTAGTCTGGGAAAAACAACAAGATGCTGAGCTACCTGAGAGAAGAGCTGAGAGTATCACACTGCTGTCTCCACACCTGAACAACCTCACAGCTGAATCCCACAGGGGCAGCCCAGCTCACAGGGGTTCAGGAAGAGACAAGCAGGAAAGACAAACAGAACCCAAAAATACCAGAGCAAGAACTGCTGCTTCCAGACAAGAGCATCTGTTCAGGTGCGGCTGCACCAACTGTATGTTTTAACAAAACTGAACCAAGCTACTCTGGCCTGAATCAAAACCGAGTTTCTTGTTTGTAAGGTTTTTTTTAAATCTAGATTTGATGACAAATTCCATAACATGTCAGTATTCAAGAAAAACCTTGAAAGCTAATGACCTACTTCTCAATTTTTTTAATAAACACGGAACTCAGTCTACATTCCCTGAAGACCATCTCTCCAAACACACGGCAGTCAAACACCTTCTCCCTCTGGCACAGGCAGAACTTAAATAACTTTTAAACAATCGTACCGTTTCCAAAGGGGACACTCCATAAAACCTCCTCTGGAGTATCCCACAGCCCAGCACTGCCTGGAGGCCTTTCCCTTCCCAAGAAGCAGGTTCAAATTCCCAGCTGCAGCATCCTGTGTACCAGATTACCAGGCAGAATGGGAACATCGTGGCTTGGGCTCCTGCTGGATGGTACTTCAGGGCCCAAACATGAGAGCTCACCCCACCCCACCGTCCTGCCAAACCCCTGGGAGTCACGAGCCGGCAGTGGAGCAGATCTCCAGCCCTTTGCCTCTGCAGTGATCACTGTGGCATGAACAGCACACGGAGGGCTTATCCTGGTGCTGTTCCCTGTGTGCAGAGCTCAACACAGGCTGAGCACAACGGCAACAGAAGCTGCAAGTGCAGGCTGGAGCCCCAGATCAAGGAATTATTTGGGATGGAAAGGATTTTAAAGATCATCCAGTCCCAACTCCCTGCCACGGACAAGGACACCTTCCACTATCCCAAGCTGCTCCAAGCCCTGTGGAACCTGGCCTTGGACACTGCCAGGGATGGGGCAGCCACAGCTTCTCTGAGCACCCTGTGCCGGGGCCCCACCACCCTTCAGGAAATCGTATTTTGCCAATAACCCCTTTAACCCTGTCCTGTGGGAGTGGGAAGCCATTCCCCCTCGTCCCATTCCTCCAGGCCCTTGTCCCAAGTTCCTCTCCATCTCCCCTGGAGCCCCTTTAGGCACTGGAAGGGTTCTAAGGTTTCCCCAGAGCTTCTCTTCTTGAGGCCAAACATTCTCAGCTCTCCCAGCCTGTGCTCATGGCAGAGATGCTCCAGCTCCCAGAGCATCTCCGTAGCCCTGTGTTCATAACTACAAAGCAGCTCTATCGCTTTTAATTAACTTACTCGACACTTTCTACAGTTTACTGATTAAACCAGAGGGGTTTTTTTTAATTCACGCTGTGCTTTGCTCGGCAGCGACTGTCACAGGACTGATGACTGGGTAAAGCCATCTCCCCCGCGGGCAGGGGACCCCTTTCCCCCGCTGCCCAGCAGCCCAGACGCCGCTCACGGCCGAGGGGCTCCGGCCCGGCCGGGGCCGTCCCCGCGGCTCTCGGTCCGTGGTGGCCGCACGGAGCCCCGCGGGCCCCGCTCGGCGCCGGCCGCAGAGCGCGGGCAGGGCGCGGGGCTGAGCCGAGGCTCGGCGGGTCCGTGCAGGCCGGGGCACAGCCCGGGCGGCCCCCGCGGGCCGGAGCGGCCCCGGCCGGGCCCAGCCGAGCTCCGGGAGCCGCGGGGCGGCGGCGCCGGTGCCGGTGCTCACCTTGGGCAGCTCGCGGAGCTGGTTGGCGTCCAGCAGCAGCTCTTCGAGCGAGCGGCTGTAGCGGTAGATCTCCTCGGGCACGGCCTGCAAGGAGCAGTGCCGCCGGTCCAGCGCCTCCACGTGCCGGTTGCAGCGCCAGAGCGGCGGCATGCAGCGCAGCATCGCGCCGGGCCGCGCCGGGCCGGGCCGAGCCGCCCGGGATCGCCCGGGACAGGACGGGCCGGGCCTGCGGGAGCGCCCGGATGTGCGGGGGCCGGGCCGGGCTGCGCCGAGCGGCGGCCGCGCTCCCGCTGCGGCAGCGCCCCCGCTCCGCTCCCTCCGCCCTGGCCTGGAGCCGCTCCCGGCGCCGCTCCCGGGGCCGCGCCGCCCTCCGCGGGTGCGCCTGGGAAACGGAGTCCCAGGGAAAGGGGATCCCTGGGAAGCGGGATCCCTGGGAAACGATCCCTGGGAAACGGGATCCCTGGGAAACGGAGTCCGCCCCGCCCCGGCGCCGGCAGCGCCCGCGGCAGCCCGGGGACAACGGGGGGAACGACGGGCAGCCGCCTCCGCCCCTTGTCCCGGCACGGGGCACTCACTGCAGGGGGATTAAAGCCCACACGGGGCCGTTCAGGGACACGGCGCCCAGGCGCTGCTTCGTGACGAAAGCCAAAATGCAAAGGGGATCGTTTGCTCTGAGCTGTCCCAGCACGCTGCAGTCCTCCCTGTTCTATCCCGCACTGCTTTCAGTTTCCTGGTTGCCTTGACGCTCTTTATCTTTCGTGTCCAGTTTCTCCTCATTGAACTTTATCCCTGCTCAGTCTCTTACACCAGCACTATCACATGGCCCTTAGACCCATCTCCTCTCCAGACCTCTGCAAGTCTCTGTTCCAGCTCCTTTTGCCTCGCACACAGCTCTCCACCAGCTCCTGCCGTGGTTGTTTATCTCATTTATCTTTCAGAGATCAGATCCTCTTTCCTCACAGTCTGACTGTGACAACTCTTCACACTGTTGTAAATAAGCCCTGTGTATTAATTTGTGCTTAAGAAATAAAGGAATTAGAGGCAGGAAGGAATGCATTGGCCGGAGGAGGAGACAGAGCTGTGGAAGGAAAATTTAAAGATATCAGCAATTGAAAAGAGAGATTTCGTGGAACCAACATATTCAAGGACTGGGCCATCAGCTCTGAGACGGCTTTGGCTCTCCAATAGACATTTCCCTGTCTGCTGAAAGAACCCCACTGCAAACTTGAATATGATTTACAGCTAACCCTCAGACACCATTATAATTCCACTTGGGGAGAAGTCAGAATCCCAAAAGAAAGCCCATGAATGTCATTATCCAACCAGGAACAAAGAAAGACTCTGCCTCGGGGAAAATAAAAAGTATAAAAACTGAACCCTGAGAACAGGATTTCGGAGCGAATGACAGAGGACCCGGTGCGGACCAGTCCCACATTCGTCTCCCAATTTGATTGAATTTATTCTTTATTGTGGCTTTGTTTTATGGTGGATTTGTCTTAGCGTTGCCGTGTTTTTCCTGTGTTGTTATTATTTACTTGTATTTTTTGCTCGCAATAGCGAGAAAATAAATTTTATTTTTTTGATTACGATTTGGCTCACCATATTTATAACAACACCCACACTTGTGTGACACTGAGCAGAGCCCAGTGCCCCAGGAACAGCCTGGGACACCTGGGACACCAACCCAGGCCAGGAAAGATACTGCATTCCTTAGACTGCAGAGTCAGAAATTATCCTGCAATGAACAGAAAGTGACCAACAAATTGGTGAGGCACTGGTATGGACATTGGCAGGGGACTGGTCCTTGTGCAGGCAGGAGATGAACATTGTCCTTTCAGCTTCAGTGTCCACAACAGGCAACTGGGAAGAAAGGAGAGGAAACTGGGAAGGAAGGAAGGAAGGAAGGAAGGAAAGAAGGAATTTATGAAGTCATTGCATCACAGAAGGGTTTGGGTGGGAAGGGACCTTACAGCCCATCCAGTTTCATGCCCTTGTCATGGGCAGGGACATCTTCCACTATCCCAGATTGCTCCAAACCCCATCCAGCCTGGCCTTGGACACTTCCAGGGATCCAGGGGCAGCCACAGCTTCTCTGGGCACCCTGTGCCAGGGCTCCCCACCCTCACAGAGAAGGATTTCTTCTTGATATCCCATTCCTGTTCTCTGGCAGTGGGAAGCCAATCCCCCTTGTCCTGGCACTCCATTTTTAAACATTTGGGTTTATTGAGCTTTCCTTTGCCTCAACTGCCGTGTCTGTAACAGAGATACCCTGCTGTGTCTGTCACAGCAGTCCTGTAATGGGGCAATCCTGCCACATGGAACATGGACCTGTGCCTTCATACTAGTTATTATTTCTGGGGCAGTACCTGGGGTGATGCATCAGATGGTGTCATGCCCTGTCAGAAATCATCAAGGCAGCAGGAAACACGGGTGGGGTGGCAGGTGGTGTGAGAGAGACAATGAATTGGCCATCAGGAATTAGAAAGGTGAAATTTAAATTTTCAGGCCGGCTCTGAGCATTTGTACAAGTGTAGGACTTGCAGGTGTAGGATGGTCCCAGGTCTGTTTCCAATAAATGGAGAGGCAGTAGAGTGGAGCAAACCCGTGGTGCTTTGAGGATGGTTTCATTGATCTGCCTAAGCCTCAGCAGAAGTGCAGGATCATGGCAGGGACAAAGACAAGAATTACAGTTCTGCAGAAGACTCAGGGGGTTGACACAATGTGTGTCTCAAGGGAGACCTTGCCCAGCTGCTCTCCATTGAGTATCATCCATCCTGGCTGCCCAGAGAGGTCCCAGATGACTGGAGATGCCAGTGGGACGCCCATCCACAAGCAGGGCCAGAAGGAGGATCCAGGGAACTCCAGGCCTGCCCTTGGTGCCTGGGAAGGCCGTGGAATCATCCTCAGTGCCATTACACACCACGTGCAGAACAACCAGGCCATCAGGCCCGGCCAGTTCGGGGCTGTGGCAGGTCCTGCCTGACCAACCTCATCCCCCTCTGGGCCTCAGTGACCTCCTCAGGGGCTGAGGGAAAGGCTGTGGATGTGTCTGCCTGGACTGGAGTAAAGCTCTGGCACCGTTTCCCACAACATTCTCCTGGAGAACCTGGCTGCTCCTGCCTGGACAGGTGCACGGCTCGCTGGCTCGTGGCTGGGCCCAGCAGTGGTGGGGAATGGGCCAGTGGGATTCCCTGGGCTCAGTTTTGTGCTGTGTCAGTGCTCTGGACAAGGGGACCAAGGGCACCTCAGCCAGGTCACCAGGCTGGGTGGGAACGTGGATCTGCTGGAGGGCAGGAACCTCTGCAGAGGGATCTGGAAAGGCTGAATGACCCTTCCCCAGCACTGTTGCCCTTCCCTGCACACATTCCAGCCCCTCAATGTCCTGCTTAGTTGTGATGGGCCCAAAATTAACCCAGGACTGGAGATGATTAATCAGTGCCCAGCACTGGCCTGGCCAGGGCTTGTGGCCACTCTCTGGCTGATACCAGCCAGGTGCCACTGGCCTCTTGCCCACCTGAGCACACCTGGGCTCCTGTTCAGCCACTGTCACCAGCACCTCCAGGTCCTCTTCCAGCCTCCCAGCTGCTCTGTCCTAAGCCCAGGTCACTGCAGGAGGGGGCTGTGGTGGCACTAGGGCAGGACCCAGAACCTGGCCTCATTCCACCTCCCCTCGTAGGCCTTGGCCCATCAGTCTGGCCTGTTCTGATCCTGTTTAGGCTCTGCAGAGTCTAAACTCAAGTTAATCAACAACTGTAGAGAGCTGCAAAGGATTCTGCTGCTGAGCTGAGCCTGGGGAGCTCCCAGGGGATCCCCAGGTCCTGCCCCAGCCCTTCCTGGGCTCTGTCTCCTCCATCTCTCCCTCCTGGGCCCTGCAATGGGACCTTTGCTTGTTCAGTGTTGGGTTAGGGTTAGGGTTAGGGTTAGGTGACTGAGTTGGATCTCCTGGGTCACAGTGGGGCCTGGGCAGGTGCCCATGACATCCCTGAGCTTTGGTGCTGCTGAGCAGGGCTGGCAACACACCAGCAGCAGCTCCCCAACATTCCAGCCCCCGTCTGTT
This sequence comes from Cyanoderma ruficeps, assembly GCA_008694505.1. Taxonomy (NCBI): domain Eukaryota; kingdom Metazoa; phylum Chordata; class Aves; order Passeriformes; family Timaliidae; genus Cyanoderma; species Cyanoderma ruficeps. The sequence goes on along the minus strand of VZDJ01000144.1, from coordinate 46,741 downwards.
GTGCCATGGCCCTGGGAGGTGACACAGGCAGGACAGCTGACCCCAGGGATAGCCCAGGCCATGTGGCCTTGGCTCAGATATAAAAGCTCAGAAAAGGAGGAGGAAGTGGGGAGAATTTGTTATTTATAATGTTTGCCTTCCAAAGAAACAGCTGCAAGTGCTGGAGCCCTGCTTTCTGGGAAGTGGCTGGACTTCACCTGCTCATGCAAATAGAGAATAAAATCTTTTTTTCCTTTATACAACCTTTTGTTTTTGCTTGTGCTTTTGCTGAATTATTTCAACCCTCCACACCTGGGTGGGGGCTGAGAGGATTCATCAGGGGGTTCCTGCCCATCCCTGGGGCTGGAGATGATGGTGGCTTCTCTGAGTCTTGTGAGGGGACAATAAAATTGCCCAGGAGCAGGGAGAGTGTCTGGACTCGAGCCCAGCCATCCCAGCTATAAAAAGCTGGAGGAACCATATATCCCCTGTCCAGGAGCACAGGGAGAGAGCAGCACCCAGACCCTGCACCCACCACAGGGCACAGGTAAGGCTTTGGGTCGGGGTCCTGGGAGTGACACTGTGGGGCTGCAGGAACCAGGCCGGGGTGCTGGGGGGACAAGGGGCCCAGGGGACCAGGGCCAGGCTCAGGGCAGTGCTGGGACAGGGCCAGGGGGCTCCTGGCCTGAGATGCAGCCGGGGTGCCCCCCTCTCCTCAGGCTGTCCACTCTCCCCGGGCTGTCCACTCTCCCTGGGCTGTCCACTCTCCCTGAGCTGTCCACTCTCCCTGGGCTGTCCACTCTCCCTGGGCTGTCCACTCTCCCCATTCCCGCCTCCTCAGCCCCTCACAGAGCAACCAGCCACAACCCCCCGAGTCCCTGCCGAGCCCGGGGGGGCCCTGGGGAGTCTCTGCCCACCATGGAGCTCCTGTCACCGGTGCTGGTGCTGCTGGCCGGGACCTTGGCCACCAGCATCCACCTGCGCTGGCGGGAACGCGGCGGCGCCGTCAACATTGTGCTGAACATGGCCCCCAGCTCCTTCGACGACCAGTACCTGCGCTGCCACTTCAAAATGATGAGGGCTCTGCCGGCGCTCAACCGCACCGAGTTCGTCCCCTACAGCGACTACGCCGAGGTCTGGAGCAAGGCGGCGGCCCTGTGGGACAGCCGGCCCTACCTGGGGCCGCCGCTGCGGCTGGAGCAGGCCGTGGCCCTCCTGGCCTACACCATGGAGGACAGCCTGTACCCCGAGTTCAACCAGGCCACGCGCGCGGCCGGGCGCTCCCGGCAGGAATACCTGCGCTCCTTCCACTTCAAGGTGCTGCATTTCCTGCTGACGGAGGCCCTGAAGGACCTGAGGAGCGCCCGGGGCCAGCCCCGCTGCCTGCACGTGTACCGCGGCGTCACCGTCCGCTTCGTCACCGCGCCGGGACGGATCGTCCGCTTCGGCCAGTTCGCCTCCACCTCCCTGCTGAAAAACGTCAGCGTGTCCTACGGCACCACCACCGTCTTCGAGGTGGACACCTGCTACGGCGCTGACATCCGGCACTTCTCCAACTACCCCGAGGAGGAGGAGGTCCTCATCCCACCCTTTGAGACCTTCAAGGTCACCAATGTCACCCACCAAGGGAACGAGACCTACATCCACCTCCGCTCCCACGGCGTGCACAGCAACTACAACTGCGCCTGGTTCCGAGGTGACGTCCCTGGGGTGGGGACACTCTGCTGGGGGGGCTGCGGGGGGCACGAGGGCTCCGGCTCTGCTGGGACAGGGAGGGTTGGTGCTGGGGAAGGTGATGGGAGTGCCAGAGCTTTGGGTGTGTGGCATTGCTCAGCTCCATCTGCTGTCCTGGGATGGCACAGCACGGCACAGGAGAGGATGGGATGGGATCCGTGGGATGGGATGGGATCCATGGGATGGGAGGGGATGGGATGGGATCCATGGGATGGGAGGGGATGGGACGGGATCCATGGGATGGGATGGGATGGGACAGGATACATGGGATGGGATGGGATCCATGGGATGGGATGGGATGGGATGGGATCCATGGGATGGGATGGGATGGCATGGTGGGTTTGTTTCCTGAACGCAGCACTATTTCACACCCTGAGGTGAGGGATTTCTGGTTTTCATTCTACTTTGCACACACTTTTCTACTCTTCCTGAGCCCCTTCTCTGGCCTCCTCAGGCAGAGGCGTCCCCAGAGAGCCCCCAGGCCTCACTGGACTCCTCCTGGCAGTGCTGGCAGCTGTCACTGGCACCCCCTGAGCCATGAGGCCACCGTGCCTGGTGAAGACAAGGAGCCAGGGACGGAACCACTGGTGTCACCAGGATGGCAAAACCGGCAGGGGACGCAGAGAGGCCCCACAGGGTGGACACTGGACAACTGGACACCGTGAACACCCTTCCTGAGCCGTGCTGGGGTGTCAGGGTGAAGCTTTGTGGGGTGGGGGGGAAGGAGGGATTTTCCTTCTCTTTTTGTTTTTTTTTCCTCCCTTCCCATACTTTTCTTTTGAATTAAACTAGTTCTTAAACTGGTTCTTTACTCAATCCATGAATTTCCTTTTCATTGTTCTCCATCTGATCCTGCTCTGGTGACTTTGGACACAGGCCTGGAGTGACAGCTCCAGGGGGAATGGTTTCCCACTCCCACAGGGCAGGGTTAGTTGGGATATTGGGAATAAATCCTTCCCTGGGAGGGTGCTGAGGCCTGGCACAGGGTCCCCAGAGCTGTGGCTGCCCCTGGATCCCTGGAAGTGTCCAAGGCCAGGCTGGACAGGGCTTGGAGCAGCCTGGGCTAGAGGAAGGTGTCCCTGGCACAGAGTGTCCCTCCAACCCAGCACCATCCCAGGATCCCATGATAATATGGAATGGGAATAAGAAATCCATTTCAGCTTTTTGCCTATTTTGCCTGCTTCTTCCATCCTCTTGGTTTTTCCTACCTTTCTTAGATTTCCCCATTTTCCACCTCGTGTTACAACAAAACTCCTCTTGATCCCTGCAGATTTTTGCCACCATCTCAATGAAAGTGGGAACAGCTTCTTTTCATTTCAACATCCATCCTTCCACACATACAGTCCCCAAGGCTTTCAAGAAACGCTAAAATAACCACTAACTGTTCCAGATACATAAATTCCATAAAGTCTGCTAAACCCAATGCAGCATGCTGCCCTGGGAGCTGGCATCCCAGGAAAAGCTGAAGGTTTGGGAAGCAGAGTCACCTCCAGGAGCTGCACAGCCTCCTCCCATCAGCCACGTGCCCAGACCAAACTCACAGTGGATCCCCCTGAGGGGATCTGGCCGGGCTGGACTGGTCGATGGGATCCACCAGCCGAGGTCAGCGGTGTGAGGGTCAGCACGGCCAGCACGGCCTCCTGCCCTGGGGTCACAACAACCCCCTGGAAGGCTCCAGGCTCGGGATGGAGCGGCTGGAAATCTGGGGAAGGATCTGGGGGTGCTGGTGGCAGAGTTTCTTTCCCAGGGATGGGATCTTGCTGCGGAGATTCCTCGGGGATCTGATCCCTCTGTGGAACCTGACCGGGGGTGGCGTCCCGCTGCAGTTTGTCACTGCAGCCTCCCCTTGTGACCTCACCTCCGTCTCCATGGACACAGCCCCAAACACTCCTGGAGCTCCAGGACCCGGTGGCAAACCGGGAGCGGTGGGAGGACCAGGGAAAACCTGAGAGCAGGAAAGGTCAGTGCCTTAAAATACCGAATCTTGTACAATCCCAACTTTGTCCTTTTCCCATGGGGACATGGGAATTCTCTGACCCTCATGCATCCCCTGCACCCAGCCCCCAAAATTCCAGCTTCAGTGCAGCCTGTGCTGGGATTTTAGTGGATTTATTCTGGTTTTCACTCAGTTCCTGGAATTTTGCAATTTTTTTCCCCCTAAAAATTGTCATGAGTTGCATTAGGAAATGAGAATTTTTAATTATAAATATTCACTAAAACCGCTGGACTTGTCAGACTCCAGCTCTAAATCCTGAATTCCAGCATTCTACACTGGAATAAATAGTTCAGAAATGTAGCCGATCTTGAAATTAATGCTTAAAGAATGTTTAAAACCTGAATCTCATTAAATTAATGCTGATAAATATTTTTTTAAAAGAGAATCTCCTGAAATTGGGGTGTGAGATACTGGTTTGGACAGGAGATACTGGTTTGGGATGCAGCTGCCTCTTCAAACACTGGAGTCAGTGAGGGAGGAACGGGGTGGACTTGCACTTTTCCCCCCAAACTACAGGAATATCCCAACACTATATGGCAAAAAAGAGAAATCTTTATAAATGTGCGTTTTCAGTTTTCTCCTGAGACAGTTCAGGATGGGAAATGCAAATCCAGGTACGGCACCTGCACTTCCATCCCAAACAGTTTTGGGTCAAACATTTGAGCTGCAGGAAGAACCACCTGGAAACACAAGGGCAGGACTGGGACAAAAATGTTCACTGTGACCTGGTCCTTTTTCCTTCTGTTCCGGTTTTCCAGAGTTTGATTGGGAAATGGCATCCAAAACAACGAAGGGCAAGGATGGAGAGGCACCCGAGGAAACCAGTGACACGCCAGACCCTGTCCAGGAGAGGAGACTGCACCTGCAGGAGGAATGCAGGATCCTCACACAACACCTGGACACCTACCTGGGAAGAGCCGAGCAGCTCCTGCAGGGAAACAAGCGCCTGGAAAAGGAGGCCCAGGACACTGAGGAGCAGAGCCAGTCTTACCTGTCCTGCGGAGCAAAGCTCAGCCAGGACCCCCCGGGCACGGTCATCACCCTGAACGAGCAGAACCGCCAGGATCTGGCCCAAATCCAGGCGCAGCAGGAGCAGCTGAAGCCACAGTACGCCGGCAGGGAGCAGGAGGTGAGGAGCGCCCTGAAGGACACGGAGGGCTCGGCCTCGCTCCTGGACACGGAGCTGGAGCAGCTGGAGCCCTACAAGGAGCAGAAGGTGCAGGCGGAGCAGAAGGTGAGGGCGCTGGAGAAGGAGCTGCGTGTCACCAGGATACGCTGTGCCGAGGAAAGCCACGCCATCAGGAGCACGTTCCGGCGGGACAAGGCCGAGTGTGAGCAGCACTTCCAGCACAGGATGCAGGAGCTCACCTGGGGAGCCGATGAGGTGGCGCTCCGGGCTCTGATCCAGCACGTGGAAGAGGTGAAGGCAGAGAACAGGCTCCTGCGCCAGGAGCTGCTCGGCCGCCTCCAGCACTGCGAGCTCCTCAGGGACGCCAAGACCCGGCTGCAGGATCAGCAGGAGCAGCTGCTCCGGGAGAACCGCTGTGCCCAGGGGGCAGCGCTGCTCACACCTGCCCCACAGCCGGCCCTGCTCGCCCGCCAGGGCGGGCCGCTGGCCCCTGGCCACCTGCCCGTGACCCGGAGGAACTAAACGTGGAAGCAACCAAATCCTTCTGGCAGTGGAAGCACCGAGGGCTTTGAGCTCTTCTCACAGGGATCCATAAAATATGTTTATTGATTAAATGCGTGTTGATGTTCTTCCTCTGCCTCAGGGTAGGGGTGGCTGCCCTGTCCCTGGAGGGGTTCGAGGCCAGGGTTGGATGGGGTCTGGAGCAGCCTGGCCCAGGGGAAGATGTCCCTGCCCGTGGCAGTGGGGTGAGATGAGGTGGGCTTTAAAGTCCCTCCAACCCAACCCATTCCAGAATTCCATGAATTTATGGCTCTCAGTGTAAATAGCTCCCGCAAGAGAGACCTGTGCCCGCAGCAGCAGCTCTTGGACTCTGCAGGAGGGAGGCCCCAGGGACCATCCCCAGGAGCTCTGATGACGTTGGGGACAGGTGGGATCGAGCTGCAGCTCTGCTCCAGGCTCTGGCTGAGATCCAGGTAGGAATTGCTGGACCAACAGAGGCTTCCCTGGTCACTCCCCACACAGCTTCCACGGAAATTCTGGTGGGGGTTTGGAAGAACAGGACACTCAGGTGTGTTGGCAATCCCAGCCCTGCCATTCCTCTCCCAACAGCCATGGAAAGATCTCCCCACCTGGCAGTACACGGCAAAACACTGACAAATCAGCATTTTCCCTTATTCCCACCAACCTGAATCGTTTACCTGAGGTGAAGCTGATGTGAACAGTCTGTCCAAGCACGAGTGAGACACGGAGCAGCCTCCTTGTGCAGCTGCCTTGCTTCAGGCTGCCTCTCCCCGAGTGATTTGGGCTCCTCCTGCCCATCTACCAGCAGGAAGAACACCCTGCTGGGGTGTCCAGATGCAGAATTGCAGCTGCTGATCAATTATTCACATCAAAGAGACTTGGAAAAAAGTGTTTCCATGCTGGGAATGTAGACGGAAACAGGAGTGACAGCTCCAGGAATGGACTGGAGCCAGTTTCAGGTGAATTCAGTCTCCTGTAATCACAGAATGCCTGACTGAGCTTACTCAGGCACCTGTGTCCATTGGAGGTTAGACCTCCAGCCTGATTTTCCAGGGAAGCAATCCTCAGCAGAGGGGCAGGAGCCTCTGAGCTCCCTTTTCCCCAAAAATGATCCAACTCCAAGGCCTGGAGCCGATCCTGTCCTGCTGGCTCCGGGCTCTGGGGTTCAGTGCTGCTCCAACCTCCACTGCAGCTGCTCCTGCTCCACAACAGGACCACAGGAAGCCCTGCTCTGACAGGGCTGGAGTTTCAGAGCTGGAGCCTGCGAGCCCTCGGCTGCAGAGCCCAGATGTGGAGGCCCATCCCCAGCAGCCTCTTGGCCTCTCCTTCCCCCCGTGCTGCTTCCCTCAGGGATGAGAAGGGCTGGACTCAGCACGGCCTGGCCCGGGAGAGCTGTACAGCTGGTCTGGGGCAGCGCCCTGCGATGGGCAGGGCCGGACTGGCCCCAGCCCCACCCAGCCCGGCCCTGGCCGCGCTCCCGCCGAGCTCCAGCCCTGCAGGAAGAGGCTCCCGTGCCGAGCCCGGCGTTTGTGGGAGGTTTTCCCTCAACTCCGGAGCCTCCTTTGACAGACAGAGCTGCTCAGTGCTTCGTGCAGCTACCCCTGCAAGTCAGGGCTGCCAAAGACAGCACCAAAGCTGCTGTGGGGACAGCATTCCTAAATCCCTCCATCCCAAACCCCGGCTGCTGTAGGGACAGCATTCCCAAATCCCTGCAGCCCAAACCCCAGCTTGCCATAGACCCCCCCACATCCCCAAACCCCAGCTGCTGTAGGCACAGCATTCCCAAATCCCTGCATCCCCGAAGCCCAGCTGCCATAGACACCCCAGTATCCCAAACCCCAGCTGCTGTAGGGACAGCATCCCCAAATCCCTGCTTCCCAAACCCCGGCTGCTGTAAACATGGCACCTCCAAATCCCTGCATCCCAAACCCCGGCTGCTGTAGGGACAGCATTTCCAAATCCCTGCAGCCCAAACCCCAGCTGCTGTAGGGACAGCATCCCCAGATCCCTGCATCCCAAACCCCAGCTGCTGTAACCATGGCATCACAGCATCCCCAAATCTCTGCATCCCAACGTCCCAGCTGCTGTAGACACAACATCCCAGCACTCAAAAACTCCTGCCTCCCCAAATCCCAGCTGCTGCAGACGCAGCATCCCAAAACCCCTGCATCCCAACTTCCCAGCTGCCATAGACAAGCACCATCCCAGCCTCCCCAGATCCTTGCATCCCAAAATCCCAGCTGCTGTCCACATGGAATTCTGGCATTCCTCACTCCATCCTGCCAGGGACACGTGCTGGAATCATCAGGTTGGATTATTTCATGCGCTGTGATGAACAACCCTGGAACTGTGTTTCACTTGAAATTACTTTGCTGAAATGACACCTCTGCCAAGTATTTTTCAGTGAAAACCAGGCCCTGCCAGCTGACAAAACTTTCAGTAATACAAAATATTTATATCGCATAATTTAAAATATTTAAGAGATACAGACACGATGATTCCACAAATCCTTCGGCCACAGCCTTTGTTACCCCAGATGCAATGAAGAATTAAAGCTCAGCAGCACAGCTAAGGAATCCTTCTCATTCTTCACAAAACACCTGCATGGATTTTAAAATCTGTAGTAAAGAAGGCAAATTCTAAACATCTTCCTCTCACTATTCCTTGCTCCCACACAGAGCTCCTTGCCCTGCTGAGGGCCATGACCAGCTGCATCTACAACTCGTGGAAATGTCACTGAATCATTTTGGCTTTATAATAACTCAGGAATTTCCTTATGGCTGAAATTTTAAACCCCTCAATAACGGAAAGAGACAATTTACAAAAGTAACTCAGTTTACCAGAATGTGGCCACGTATTCCCAGATGTGAACCGCTGGTACTGCCACAAACAGTTTAAGGGTTATATATTGTCATTCAACATTTTGTGGCACATAAGAGTCTTAAGGTCACTTAGAGAACCACCGGCAGAGGCATCAGCAGGTTTGAAGCAGGTTTGAAATAAAACCAAAACCACGACGAGGTTGGTTGGCAAAGCTCTGCTGCTGCTCGCTCAGTGGTTAAAGCACAGAGAGAAAACAATCTGATCTCAATCAATCTAAACCCCAAAATCCCCCCAGGCTGACTCACCCCCAGACGTGAGGGGCTGCAGGATCCCAGAGGAACATTCCCGGTGCCTTTGCTGCGGCTCCCACACACGGGGACCTGGAGTTTGCAGCAGGGGCTGCGGGCACAGGTGGGGCCCAGGGCGTGCCCAGGTGCAGGGACAGGTTTACACCTGGGAGAAAATCCCCCCAGAGCTCCGGGGAGGACTCGGGGGACGGTCGGTGCCTCTGCCCTGCTCCACTCCAGGGGTGAAGGGGGAGCAGCCCCGGCTCCGGCCTCGGTTCCCCAGGCACAGCAAAGGTGAGGGGAGGGCAGGCACAGCCCCCTGAGGGGCAGCAGGGCTCCAAAGCTCTCGGGACGGTGTTCACAGGGGACAGGAGAGCTCCAAAGGCCATAGGAGAGCTCCAAAGCTCTCGGGATGGTGTTCACAGGGGACAGGAGAGCTCCAAAGGTCACAGGAGAGCTCCAAAGGTCACAGCAGAGCTCCAAAGCTCTCGGGATGGTGTTCACAGGGGACAGGAGAGCTCCAAACGTCACAGGAGAGCTCCAAAGGTCACAGGACAGCGTTCACAGGTCACAGGAGAGCTTCAAAGTTCCTGGGATGGTGTTCACAGGTCACAGGAAAGCTCCAAAGCCTTCACAGATCACAGGACAGTGGACTTTGGCCATCATTGTTTTCCAGCCCAGCTGCAGTTTGGGACAAGAACTCTCTTTGAAAGCTTGACGGTGAAAATGTTCCACTTGGACTGTTCTTCAGGCGAGTGAAATGAGTTCCCAAGGCTGTTTGTTAAAGGAGGAATTCGTTATCCAGCAAGAATTCCTGGGAGCAGACAGAGTTCCTGGTATGCTTGAGAGGACCTCGGCACACGTGCTACTTGTTGGGGGCTGACGGCATTTCTGAGATCACAGAGCAGCCCGAGGCTCGGGGGGAGAGGCCCCACCACCCATTCATTTACGGAAAAACCGAATGTTTCGCTCAGGAAACTCTTTTTCTTTCAATTCGGGGGATTTTCGCTCTTTAGCCCGCGCAGCCCCTGACCTCGCCGAGCCGTTGTGGTTCGGGACTTGTCCACCGGAGGGCAGCAGCGAGCAGGGTTAAACAGCGGCACTGCGCATGCGCCGCCACCAGCTGCAGTTCCGGGGGCCACCAGCAGGCGGCAGCACGAGCTGGGGGCGCTGCCGAGCGCCGGCCCCATCCCGGCCCCGGGGCTCCGCAATGGTTTGGGATGGAGCCGCCTTAAAGCCCGTCCGGTGCCAGCCCTGCCACGGGCAGGGACACCTTCCCCTGGGCCAGGCTGCTCCAGGACCCCCAGCCTGGCCTCGAACCCCTCCAGGGACAGGGCAGCCACCCCTACCCTGAGACAGAGGAAGAACATCAACACGCACTTAGTCAATAAACATATTTTATGGATCCCTGTGAGAAGAGCTCAAAGCCCTCGGTGCTTCCACTGCCAGAAGGATTTGGTTGCTTCCACGTTTAGTTCCTCCGGGTCACGGGCAGGTGGCCAGGGGCCAGCGGCCCGCCCTGGCGGGCGAGCAGGGCCGGCTGTGGGGCAGGTGTGAGCAGCGCTGCCCCCTGGGCACAGCGGTTCTCCCGGAGCAGCTGCTCCTGCTGATCCTGCAGCCGGGTTTTGGGGTCCCGTAGGGACAGCATCCCCAAATCCCTGCATCCCAAACCCCAGCTGTTGTAAACATGGCATCCCCAAACCCCTGCATCCCCAAACCCCAGCTGCTGTAAACATGGCATCCCCAAATCCCTGCATCGCAAACCCCAGCTGCTGTGGGCACAGCATCCCCAAATCCCTGCAGCCCAAACCCCGGCTGCTGTAGGGACAGCATCCCCAAATCCCTGCATCCCAAACCCCAGCTGCTGTAGGCACAGCATCCCCAAATCCCTCCATCCCAACTTCCCAGCTGCTGTGGGCACAGCATCCCCAAATCCCTCCATCCCAAACCCCAGCTGCTGTAGGCACAGCATTCCCAAACCCCTGCATCCCCGAAGCCCAGCTGCCATAGACCCCCTTGCATCCCCAAATCCCTCCATCCCAACATCCCAGCTGAGCAAACTCAGCCTCCTGGCTCTGCCCCAGGTTGAGCCGTTCCAGCCCTGGGTGAGTTTCCCAGGCTCTGCTGCAGGACATCCCCAAGCTCGGCATCAATCCCCCGAGGGAGGCTGGGCTCAGAATTCCCTGCTTGCTGCGGCTCCTTGGAGATCATTCAGCTTACATCTGGATTTCTTCAGTAAAAGGATCATTTCCTCCAGGCTCCTGCTGGATCCCAGCTCTGTGGAATTCCTGAGCACAGGCCCAGCTCATTTCCTCAGGATCAGGGCTTTCTCTGGATCAGGGCTCCCTCCCAGCACCCCCAGCACCTCTGCCAGGACAGGAGCCCCCAGGGGTGACCCCCCACCCCAAGTTCCCCTTTGTCTCCATCCCAAACCCCTTGGGGCCCATCCAGGAGGGAAAGGGCTGCTCCTGCCCTGAGTGTGGCTGGAGGGGGCTCGGGGCTGGGCAGGGGCACCCACAGCCCAGCCCCTCAGTGCCAGCCCGGGCCGAGGAGTGGCAGCCCTGTCACACACACACACACAAGTGACACCAGCTTTGTTTTTTGTTTTTATGTCAAGTCCCCAGACAGCAGATCCCTGTGCCTGCCCTGGAATGTCCTGGAATGTCCTTTACACACTGGCTACAAAAATCCTGGGAGGCAGAGGGGGCAGGGCCAGTCCCCGGAGCAGAGCTTGGCCAAATCCTTGGAACAGAGTTGGGCTGAATCCTTGGACTGGAGTTGGGCCGAGCACTGGGATCAGAGCGGGGCTGATTCCCTGGATCTGAGCTCAGCCAGGCCCTGGGATCAGAGCTGGACCAATTCCCAGAAGCCAAGCTCAGCAAAGCTCTGGGATCAGAGTTGGACCAATTCCCTGGGTGCAGGCTCAGTCAAGCTCTGGGATCAGAGATGGGCCCATTCCCCAGATCCCAGCCCAGCCAAGCACAAGGATCACAGTTGGGTTCGTTCCTCAGATCCAAGCCCAGCCAAGCCCTGGGATCAGAGCTGGACCAACTCCCCAGATCCAAGGCCTGGGATCAGAACTGGACCAACTCCCCAGATCCAAGCCCTGGGAGCAGAGCTGGACCAATTCCCCAGATCCAAGCCCCGGGATCAGTTGGCCCACTTCCCCAGATCCAATCCCTGGGATTAGAACTGGACCAACTCCCCAGATCCAAGCCCTGGGAGCAGAGCTGGCCCACTGCCCATATCCAAGCCCTGGGATCAGAGCTGGCCCAATTCCCCAGATCCAAGCACTGGGATCAGAACTGGACCAACTCCCCAGATCCAAGCCCTGGGATCAGAGCTGGCCCATTCCCCAGATCCAAGCCCTGGGAGCAGAGCTGGCCCACTGCCCATATCCAAGCCCTGGGATCAGTTGGCCCACTGCCCATATCCAAGCCCCGGGAGCAGAGCTGGCCCATTCCCCAGATCCAAGCCCTGGGAGCAGAGCTGGCCCCCTGCCCAGGTCCAGCCCAGCCCTGGGGTGCAGTTCATGCCGAGAGGTCACTGTTGTCAAACCTCTCCTGGTCGTAGACCTCGGCCACCACCTTCCTGCCCGCGAACCAGCGCCCGTTGAGGGCCTGGATGGCCTTGTGAGTCTCTGAGGCCATGGAGAACTCCACGAAGATCTTGACGATGATCTCGGCATCCTCCTCCTCCCCCTGCTTCTCCTGGTAGATGATGACCCTGTTCACGGCCCCGAACTTCCCGCACTCCTCCGTCACCTCTCCCTCCAGGTCGTCGTCGATGTCCTTGGGATCCACCATGTTCCTCAGCACCATCACCGTGGACTGCAAGGGGAGGGATGAGGGAATTAGGGCCTGGAGATGCAGAGGACACACCTGAGCTCCCCGGGCTGGCCACTGAGCCACGCTCCACGGCACTGATGGCTCAGGTTCTCAGGGATAATTACTGGGTTTCCAGGGCTGTTTGCTGCTGGCCCCTGGATCAGAATGAGCCTTGGGCACCACTCCCCTTTTCCCTGTGCTGCTGCCATCCAGGGATTTCTGGCTTTTCCTCCACAATTCCATCACCGTTCTCTTTGTTCTCCTTTCCTCCCCTCCCTTCACAGCTGAAGGATTCCCCAGGTGTTCTGGGTGCTCCCAAGAGGACACACAGGGAGGTCACACACCTGCACCCAGCCCTTCCATGACCCTCAGGATCCCAGATCAGAAGGGACAGCTGGAAGTCACCTGGCCTGAGCTCAGGGCCAAGTCCAGGTGGCCTCTGGGTACCTTCAAGGACAGAAATTCCAGCACCCCTCTGGGCAGGCTGTCCTGGGCACCTGGACCTGGCACACCTGGGGCATTCCCGGCTCTGCCCCATCCCAATCCAGGCTCCACGTGAAAATGTTTCCTGTGACTGTTCCTCACAGCCCAAATCAAGGGCACTTGTAGGCTCAGAACTCCAAACAGTTTGGCATGGAGCGTTTTATTGAAAAAACCCCAAAATTTGGTTTTTTGGAGGTTTTAATATTTTTTAAAACCTTAAAAAAGACTTTTTAGCTCTGCTCAGCTTTTCCCAAGCCAGGCTGTCCCACGGACTGAGTCTTTGGGAAAGGTGATTGTGACAGAGGTTATGGCTGCTGGGGCAGGAGCTCAAAGCTGAGTTTAACTTCAGGCACCCTTGGGAAGTAGAGGGAACCCTCATTTCTTAGGGAATGCTGCCAGCATTGTCCCTTTTAGCAAATGGGGAGGAAATACTGTAGATTCCCTGCCAAAGCTCAGGGAATCTGTCAGGAAACTCCGGCAAAGGAACAAACTGGACATGCCCAGGCAAGATTACCCAGTCCCCTCCCACAGCCTCCACAAAAATCCACGAATCCATTCTTCTGTTTAAGGCTCTTTTTCTATTCCTCATTCTTGTCCTCTTCCTCGTGGCAATTGCCATGAATTCTGTTTGATCAACACCTCAGGGTCTCACAGAATCAATTAAGGTGGGAAAAGACCCCCAAGACCATTCAGTCCAGCCCGTGACCAATGCCCACCTTGTCACCCAGACTGGGGGCTCCTCTGGGATTCTGGACAGGACTCACCCCACTGTGGAATGTTGTGGGGAAAACTTGGTAATTGGGTTAGATTGGCCTGGCCCGTGCCAGTCCCACCCTTCCAGCCCAAAGGCCACCAGGGTTTGATTTAGTGACACCAGGGACAGAGTTTGGTCAGAGACACCTCACCAGAGTCTGCTCTGAGCCCTCCAAGGGACTTGGGGAAGATCATGGAACCCCAGGATGGTTTGGGATGGAAGGGACTAAAAGCCCACCCAGTCCCACCCCCTGCCATGGGCAAGGACACCTTCCACTATCCCAGGTTTCTCTCCAAGCCTTGTCCAGCCTTGGACACTTCCAGGGATGGGGCAGCCACAGCTTCTCAGGGCACGCTGTGCCAGGGCCTCCCCACCCTCACAGGGAAGGATTCCTTCCCAATATCCATCCCTGCCCTCTGGCAGGGGGAAGCCATTCCCCTTGTCCTGGCACTCCACGTAAGTCAACCCTGAAGGGCAAGGCCAGATGCCCCCGAGTTCCCCGAGCTCAGAGGTGCTCTGGGTGTTCCTGAGGCCCCCCGACCTGCAGAGCCAAGGCTGGGACACGCAGGTGGCAGCTGTCACCTGCCCGGCCTCACCTCCTGCTTGCGGAGCAGCTTCTGCATGACCATGTGCCGGGCGCTGCTGCCCGAGATGCTCATGTGCTCCTGCTCGCTCAGCATCTCCGGCCGCTCCGACTCCTGGAACACCTCCTCCTCCTCCTTCTCCTTCTTCACCTCCACCAGCCCCAGCGCCGGAGGGCTGGCCAGGATGGGATTCACCACCCCCACCTGCGGGATGGTCACCGGGATGGGCGGCCGGGCAGGGGTCACACCTGGGAGAGCACAGGGACGAGAGGATGGTCAGGGACACGTGGGTGATGGTTGGTGACACCTGGGCAGTGGTCAGTGACACCTGGGCGATGGCCAATGACACTTGGGCAGTGGTCAGTGACACCTGGGAAACACTCAGTGACACCTGGGCAATGGTCAGTAACACTTGGGCAGTGGTCAGGGACACTTGGGCAGTGGTCAGGGACACTTGGGCAGTGGTGACACCTGGGAAACACTCAGTGATACCTGGGCAACGGTCAGTGACACTTGGGCAGTGGTCAGTGACACCTGGGCAGTAGTGACACCTGGGAAACACTCAGTGATACCCAGGCCATGGTCAGTGACACCTGGGCAGTGGTTAGTGACACCAGGGCAATGGTCAGTGAAACTTGGGCCATATTCAGCAACACCTGGGCAATGGTCAGTGACACTTGCGCAGTGGTCAGGGACACCTGGGAAACACTCAGTGACACCCAGGCCATGGTCAGTGACACCTGGGCAGTGGTCAGTGACACCTGGACAGTGGTCAGTGACACCTGGGCAACANGTGACACTTGGGCAGTGGTCAGTGACACCTGAGCAGTGGTCAGGGACATTTGAGAAGTGGTCAGTGACACCTGGGAAACACTCAGTGATACCCAGGCCATGGTCAGTGACACCTGGACAATGGTCAGTGGCACTTGGGCAGTGGTTAGTGACACCGGGGCAATGGTCAATGACACCTGGGCAATGGCCAGTGACACCCAGTGCCAATTATCCAGCTTCCCCCACTCCATGCCAGGTGTTCCTGCTGGGAACCCACAGCCTGTCCCATCTATTGGACACCAAAATTAATCCACAAAACATCCAAGTTCCTGCCCAGCAGGGCCTGGAGTGGGATTCCAGCTCCACGTGGACCCCAGGCACAGAGTCCCATCCGTGGAAAGGGGACATGGATGACAAGAGGCAGAGCACACAGGTGACAGGAAGAGAAGCACACAGGTGACAAGAGCACACAGGGGTGACAGCAGGAGGGGACAGATGTGCAGGTGACAGGAGGAGAAGCACACAGGTGACAAGAGCACACAGGGGTGGCAGGAGGAGGGGACATGTGCAGGTGACAGGAGGAGAAGCACACAGGTGACCAGAGCACACAGGGGTGACAGGAGGAGGGGACAGACACGTGCAGGTGACAAGAGCACACAGGGGTGACAGGAGGAGGGGACAGATGTGCAGGTGACAGGAGAAGCACACAGGTGACCAGAGCACACACACGACTGAAGGAAGAGGACACACAGGCGCCCGCAGGAAGGGACAGACACAGGTGACAGAAGGGTGCACAGAGGTGCCAGCAGAAAGGGGACAGGTGCCAGGGGGAGCAGACCCACCTGTGATGACACCGGGGGCCTGAGCAGCCATCACGGCCTGGGGCAGAGCCCCCAGGGGCTGTGCCAGGGTCAGGGCAGGGGACACCAGCCCCGGCGTGGCCAGCGTGCCCAGCACTGCGGCTCCGGCCACGGCCTCCTGCGGGACACACGGAGAACCCCGGGTTACCCCTGCAGAGCATCCCGCCAGGCTCGCCTGCCCTGCCCCTGGGAAACGCCAAATTCCCACTCCCAGGAGCTCCCAGCGCTGCTGGGGGAGGTAAAGGTGCCACCCTGCCCAGCAGGGAAACTCTGCAGCACCTTGGAAGAAAAGCCTTCTCCTGGAACTCGAATCCCAATAAACACCCCGACTCCAGGTGCCCAGAATTCCAGCAACATTCAGCAGGAACATCCAGCTGAACAATAAGCACTTCCATGGAAGCCTAAAACACACCCCAGAATCCCAGTATTTTTGGTTGTTTTTGCTTTCCAGGCCATTGCAGTCCTGATTTAATTGCTCCCATCCTTCTGTTCCTTGTATTCTTGGGGTTCCTGTAATCCCTGACGCAGATTCCAAGGTTTTGTCCCTCCACTCCCACATGTTCATGGATCTGTGAGTCAAAGCTGCTGCAATATCCCAACTCTCCTCTACACAAATGCCCAAACTTTGGGATCCAACCCATCCCATCAGTGCCCACGAGGCCTCTCCTATTTCCACTGGAGATGAAGCTCCTAGTGAAGGGGAATGGGAAAGTGCTGAAACAAAACCACTGGAATTTCTGGCCACACTGGTCACCAGCTGCCCCCCCTTCTCATTGAAACGGCTAAAAAACCTGCTCCCGATACTTTTGATTCCTTCCCTTCCTTGCAAGTCTGACTTTTCCCACCTCTGGTAGACAGGGGTGACCCTTGCTCCTCTCTCTTTAGTGCCACTCTGCTCACAGAACAGATCCTGCAGTTTCTTGACACAACAGCAGGATTTATCCCTGTCTGTATCACATCTCTACCATTTCAGAGTCCGTGCCTCTCTCCCAAAGTGATTTTGATCCAGGCAATTCCAGCCATGCCTCAGCTTCCTCCCTCCCTTGACTGCAGAGGTTTCCAGACCTGTGGAATCTTTCCTGGGGATCTGCGAATTCCATGTGAGGGGCAGCTCCTCCCACTCCTGCCCCCACCTTTGATCCAGGGAAACATTCCCCAAAAAGCCTTGTGGAGCCTCAGCTCTGCTGCAGCAGCACCAGGGGCTGCACTGACCAGCAATTCCTGCCTGAGAAAATCCCAAAACACAACAGTGCTGGAATTTTCTTTCTCCATGGGGAGATCCTGCTGCCCAAGGCAGGGATGGGGGCACAGCCAGGAGCTCCTGGTACTTCAGGAAAACTAAATTAGAGAACTTGAGTTCTGTATCAACACCCAACCCACCCCAACACTGCCCTTCCCTGTCTCCCAACAGCCTGAAGCCCTTCCAGGCCTGTTCCACCCTGCTACAGGTGGGGACCTTCAACCACAGTGCTGCTCACACAGCTGCTCCTGTCTCACCCCTCTCCCCCTTCCATGTCCTTCCCTGCTTTCTTTCAGTCTCTCCTACAACTATTTTTCCCTCATTGCTGGTTTGATTTCCACACCAGGAACTGTCTCCACCCTTCTCCACCCATTCCTGAAATAAAGCTCTCATCAGCTGTGCCAGATCATTCCAAAACCTGGCGTCTCAGATTCCCCAGGTGCCAGGGACAAGCTTCCATGTGTGGAATCCTGGGACAGAGTATGCCCTGGAATCATGGCACCCTGGAATGGTTTGTGTTGGAAGGGACCTTAATGCTCATCCAGTCCCACCCCCTGCCATGGGCAGGGACGCCTTCCACTATCCCAGGGCCTTGGACACTTCCAGGGATGGGCCAGCCACAGCTTCTCTGGGCACCCTGTGCAGTGCTCTGGCTGTCCCTGTGCCTCAGCTGTGCAGTGCTCTGTGCTGTCCCTGTCCCTCACCTGGGCTGTGCCCTCAGCTGTCCCTGTGCCCCACCTGGGCTGTGCCCTGTCCTGTCCCTGTGCCTCACCTGTGCAGTGCTCTGTGCTGTCCCTGTACCCCACCTGGGCTGTGCCCTGAGCTGTCCCTGTGCCTCACCTGTGCAGTGCCCTGAGCTGTCCCTGTGCCCCACCTGTGCTGTGCCCTCAGCTGTCCCTGTGCCCCACCTGGGCTGTGCCCTGAGCTGTCCCTGTGCCCCACCTGGGCTGTGCCCTGTCCTGTCCCTGTGCCCCACCTGGGCTGTGCCCTGAGCTGTCCCTGTGCCCCACCTGGGCTGTGCCCTGAGCTGTCCCTGTCCCACCCTCGTGTCTCACCTGTGGCCCACCTGAGCCATCCCCCCGTCTCACCTGTGCCGTGATCTTGGCCGTGGCAGCGGCAGCAGCCACAGCAGCTGCAGGTGGGAGCCCTCCAGGTGTGGCCGGGGTCAGGAGTGGCATGGGGGGCGTCACGGCCTTGCCCACCCGCAGGTACTGACCCCCCAGGTCAAAGAGGTTCATGGAGGACACGGCATCCTGGGAGGACTGGGCCTTCTCATACTCTGCAGGGAGAGATCAACAAATGAGCCTTCTGTTGTTCAGTCATGGAATCATGGAATGGTCTGGGTGGGAAGGGACCTTAAAGACCATCCAGTCCCACTCCCTGCCCCCTTCCACCATCCCAGGCTGCTCCAAGCCTGTCCCACCTGGCCTTGGACACTGCCAGGGATGGGGCAGCCACAGCTTCTCTGTGCCGGGGCCTCACTCCCCTCACAGCCACCATAAATTATATTTCTAAATACAGGAATACAGCAGACCTGACCTGCTCCTAATTTATTCCCACCACTTAAGGAACCTCCTTCCCTAAGGTGGAAACCCCAACCCCAAAGACCCCCGGGAGCAGAGCACACTCCCACCCCTGCCCTGCCCCAGCTCCCTGGGGCTGTACCAATGAAGCCGTAGCCTTTGTGCTTCCCTGTCGTGGGGTCCCTGGCCAAGGTACAGGATTTGATCTTCCCAAAGGCCTCGAAGACGCTCTTGATGTCGTCGTCCGACAGGTCCTGGTGCACCGAGGCCACGTAGATGCGGTTGAAGGCCCGGGCCTCCTCTGCCAGCTGGTCGATGATGGGCTGAGCCTGCCCGATGTTGCTGGGCCTCCCCACCTGCAGGGACGGGCATGGGGATGGAGCTGGGAAGGGCCTGGAGCCCCAGGAGAGGCTGGGGGAGCTGGGGAAGGGGCTCAGCCTGGAAAAGAGGAGGCTCGGGGGGGACCTTGTGGCTCTGCACAAGTCCCTGACAGGAGGGGACAGCCGGGGGGGTTGGGCTGTGCCCTCAAAGAACAAGAGAGAGGAAAAGGGGAAACGGCCTCAGGCTGGGCCAGGCTGGACATCAGGAGGAATTTCTTCAAGGAAAGGGTGGTCAGGCATTGGAAGGGGCTGCCCAAGGAGGTGCTGAAGATGTCAAAGGAATGCCTGGATGTGGCCCTCAGTGCTCTGGGCTGGGTGACAAGGTGGGGACGGGTCACAGACGGGACCTGATGAGCTGGGAAGGGTTTTCCCATGTGAACAGTTCCATTATTCTGTGATATGGACGGTCCACGGAGCAGGGCAGCACTTGGCCCCTCCCTGCCTGTGCAAACCACAGCACAGCTCAGAGGGCCACCCCTCAGCAGCACAGGGAACAGATTCAGAACAGCCTGCACTGCCAGGACCCTGGGCTCTGCTCCCTCCTCCTCGACCTCTCCCATTCACCTTCCCTGACCTGCCAAACACCAACTTCCAGGGACTGAGAAGGATTCTCCAAGCAAATCACAGCGTTCCTACCCCTTTCCTTCAGGGGCTCCTAAACCCCCTGGGCCAAGGGACCCTGCACACACTCAGGGCGTGTCAGAGACACCGGGTAAGATATAAAGAATCATCTTTTCTTTGTCTTCAAGAGAATTCCATGTGTGGGTGGAAAAACCTGAGTCAAGCCCATGGAGCCAATCTCAGGTGGGCCTCACAGGCCAGGGGTCTCTCCTTGCAGAGGAGGGACCCAGAGCCACCGTGGGCTCCATCCTGGACATCAAGGTCCATCAGGGAACAGTCTTTAGGCTCCTTTCCCTATCACAGTGCTGTGGGGAGCACTTCCAGGCGTTATTCCCAGGAAAAGAGAAGCAGGGGTTTTCAGAGCAGGCACGTTACTCACCTTGATGTTCCTTCCCCCCAGCATGACAGAATTCATCTGCTCCAGGGCCAGCTGGGCGGCCTCGGGAACCTCGTATTCCACAAAGGCAAAGCCCTGGGAGGGGAGGAGACCATCAACCACTCCAGCTGTGCCTGTCTAATGCAGCCAAGCTTTCCCATGGACAGCTGCCTACAGGTGGAAATGATTCCCACCACACTGATCCCTGCTCCTGGCCCAAGAAGATTCCCTGGAGAAGCATTTTAAAATGGCAGAAAATGGCCTGCAGAGCTTCCCCCAAGGGCAGCTGATTCTGGAGCCTCTGGGACTCTGAGGTCCCACAGCAAAACCCCACCCAGCTGAGGGCTGCTGCCTTGTCAGCACTTCCAGCAGAGCTTCAGGCTGGACGTCAGGAGGAGTTTCTTCACTGCAAGGGTGGTCAGGCATCCCAAGGGGCTGCCCAGGGAGGTGCTGAGTCCCCATCCCTGGAGATGTCCAGGGAATGACTCAATGTGGCACTCGGTCAAAGATTCCATGATTCCGTGCACTTCACCCCACGCACCCCTGGCTCCCACCACAGAATCCTGCCCTAAGCAGATTCAGGGAGCTGCAAACATTCACCCCCAGTGCTAAAAGGAGCCTGTTCCTCATAGGGAGAGAGGCCCTTTTCCCTCCTGCCTGCATCTGGAAATGTTTGAAGAGAGAAGGCTGTTCCTTGAGGGCTGGCAATCATAGAATCATGGGGAGGTTTGGGTTGTAGGGGCCTTGCAGCCCATCCAGTTCCACACCTTCCACTATCCCAGGTTGCTCCAAGCCCCATCCAGCCTGGCCTCGGACACTTCCAGGGATGTGGCAGCCACAGCCTGTCTGTGCCAGGGCCTCACCACCCTCATAGGGAAGGATTCCTTCCCAGTATCTCATCCAGAATTCTGCAAAGCTGGTTATTTTGTGTTTAGGACACATGGCTGAAAGAAACGTCCTTGCAGAAGACCCCAAAACACGTCATCACTGGCAGCTCTCGCCGCCCCCACGGAATTCCACCCCTTCCCAGCACACTTCCCCTGCTCTTTGCCAGATCCAGGCGACCCCACAACGCCTTGGCTGGGACGGGACCTCAAAGCTCCCCCAGCTCCACCCCGTGCCGCGGGCAGGAACCTCCGGCCAGCCCGGCAGCCCCATCCCACCTTGTGCTTCATGGTGACGGAGTCCCAGGACATGTCGATGCTCTTGATGGGCCCGAAGGGGGCGAAGGCCTGGCGGATGGTGTCCTCGCCCAGCTCGTAGTAGATGGAGCCCACGTAGACCCGGCACATGATGGCGAGCGCCCGCTGCCTCTGAGCCGCCATCTGTAGCGAGACAAGGACTGGCCGGTCAGTGCCGGGCTGGCCGCGGCCACCGGGGCCTCCTCCCCTCCTGCCTCCCTCCCGGCAGCCAGCCCTGGCGGCAGCTCTGGCACAGCCTGGATCATCAGAAGGGTTTCCCTGCTCGCTGCACAGGGCGCTGGAGCGGATCCGTCCGGCTCACTCCCGGATAAAGTCCGGCTCGTCCTGGGGCAGACACGCTCCGGCCCCTCTGGCCGAGTTCTCCCCCAGCCCGATCTCATCTCCAGCCACACCTGCAGGAGGAGGGAATCCCTTCGCTCTCGGGCAGCTTCCCCCTCCAGGCAGCAAAGGGCTCAGCTCTGGGCACCGGGAGGATCCCTCCCACTCCCCCCCAAGAGCAGAGATCCATCGGCACTCCCACCCCCGCCCCGTCCTCCCCGGCAGCAAAGGGGTCTGGGACTGGGAACCTCCCCCCGCTCCCTCCGGCACCAGAGCCCCCCCCCGCCCCCGGCAGTCCGAGATCCAGTACTGGGCACCACTTCCACAGCTCAACAGCAAAGCCAAACGCTCCCGTGGCCCAGTGGGACTCCTGGGAAGCGTGTGGTGCCAGTACTCATCCCTGCCTGGCGGCACTGGCTGTACTGGTGCAGCCCCGACAGGCGGGCACTGCACAGAGGGTTTCTGCTACTGCGCCCTAAGTCTGCCTGGAAACCTGCCTTCAAGACAAATCCAGCCCTTCCTTGCAGGAGGGATCCCAAAAGCAGAGCACAGTGTGTCCTTCGTGTCTGTCACCCCCAGAGCAGCTCTAGAGCTGCTGAGGGACACGGCCCTGGAGATGTGGCCACACCACGGGGCTCTGGAGGAGTCACTGCCTGCATGTGAGGGGGTGGCTCTGGGGCAGGTGGGACACACCTGGGGCAGGAAGAGGCTGGTGCAGAGCACGTGCAGCAGCAGCAGGGGATGCCTCTGGCCCTGCCCAGCACCACGGCAGGGAGTTCTGAGCACCCCCTTCCCTCCCCTGCACCCCCAGGGCAGAAGGGCTGCAACCAGGAGACGATTTCTGGGGTGCCCTAATGAGCAGAGGAGCTCTGCCATGCCTGGGGACCTCTGGGGCAGAGGGAAAGCACTCGGGGCCTTCTCAAGGCTGATTTTTGGGGTGCCCTAATGAGCACAGGAGCTCTGCCTGGGGATGCTGCAGCCTAAAAGGAGGGAGAGCTGATCTGTGACAGCAGCATGGACACAGCCCGTGCCCGAGGGACTCCTGCTCCCTGCTGCACCTGTCCAGGACTGCCACTGGCCACAGGAGGAAACAACCTGGGAGGGTCTAACTCCTGCCACTCCATACAGGACACTGCAAACAGGGACAGCCCTCACCCCAGACTCAGCCCCTGAGGCACCATTAAACCCCAACTGCTGCTCCTGAGGTGACATCAAGCCCCAAATGTTGCTGCTGTGGTGACATCCCCAGCCGTTGCTCCTGAGGTGACATCCAGCTTGCCCCTTGCCTGGCTGAAGGATTTCCCAGCACGGCTGGGCCGTGGCTCTCTTTACTCTGCAGGCTGTGACCAGCAGGATTATGGCACGTGCTCATGCAGGACAGTGGCTGGGTGCTCTCCCAGGTGCTCCAGCACATTCCCAGCTTTGGGGCAGGAAAGCCCCTCACTCTGTATCCATTTAGGGGGTCAGAGCCACCGCCAGTGTCACCCTGGGTGTCCCAGGGAGGCACCTCTGCAGGGGGAAATCCCCACCTTCCCCTGCCACAGGACTCTAAGGGAGAGGTGGGGGAGTGAGGAGGACTCAGGATTTTCAGACAGCAGAAGAATTCCCTCCTGGAAAGGGTGGTCAGGCATTGGAGGAGGCTGCCCAGACAGGTGTGGAGTCCCCATCCCTGGAGGTGTCCAGGGAACACCTGGATGTGACACTCAGTGCTCTGGGCTGGTGACAACGTGGGGATCAGGCACAGGTTGGGCTCGATGACCTTGGAGGTCTTTTCCAGCCTCAATGACCCTGGGATTCTGGACCTGCAGAAGGCAGAGCTGAGATGGGCTGTGCTGGCTCTGGGTGCCTGTGGGTCACCAACAGGAGCATCCAGGTGGGAAATGTGCCCTGGGCACCTGAGCTCAGCACAGGTCAGGGCCTCCTGCCTGGGCATCTCCCTGCTCTCAGCAGCCCCCAGGCTGATTTCACTATCCCCTGTGCCTCCTTCTCCTTCTGTAACGTGGAAAAGCACCTGAAGCCTCAGTGAGGCAGCAGCCCCCACCTGCAGCTGTGCAGTGCTGCTCTAAAGGGGTTTGGGAGGTTGTTTTAAGGACAGGACAAAACCCCACCTCGGGGTGCTCCTGTAATCAAAGCAGGAGATGCACAACCCTCACCACGAACATCAGTCATGACACAGTGACACCAGGGGACGGTGAAGGGACATGGGAATCCTACACTGTGACCCGTGGAGGGAGAACTGAGCCCACGGGAAGTTGTAACTCGGGCCCCGAGACCCAGAGCTCAGGGAGTTCAGGCTGTGCTGCCTCCACAAAGGAACTGGGGAACCTTGGCAACAGGAAAAGTGCTGTTTGCACTTTGTGCATTCCGAATGGGCTCTGGGATGAAGCATCTGCCAAGAATGGGATATCCTGACTGCTCTGAACTGTTCCAGGCTCCTGCTCCCGGGCTGTGTCCACCTGTGACTCCTGAGGGAGGAATGGCTGAGGAAAAGGGGTCACGGCCCGGTGCCCTGGGGTTCATAAGCCATTAAAACTTTCCTGTGCCACCAACTCAGCTGTGCCCAGCTGGGGAGAACGAGCCAAAAACAATTTAGGCCAAACTGCTGGAGTTCCACTGTCAGGCAGCAGCTCCAGGGATGGGGGGAGTTGCTGGGCATGAGGGCTCTGCCAAATCCACACCAGGACGGCTGCTCTGTTCCATTCCAAACTTACCCCTGCCCCACAACACCCATCCTGGCTCCCCAATGACACACCACCCACTGCCGAAGGAGGGAGACTGGGGATTTCACTTCAGTGCCCTTTTCCTTGGAGTTCAAACCTCCGTCTGTGTTTTACACCAGGCACAAATCTCACATTCCAGCGAGATGGGAGAGGTATTTACAAATGTGCAAACGAATTTACGAATGAACCTTTGGGTGCAGAGAGGAGTCACAGGACACTCTGTCCAGCACATGTAGGAAAAAGGAGAGGATGGATCATATGCCAAGTCATTCAGCTCTTTGTGGCCTCCGATTAGAGCGGGCACAAAGGGTCACACAAGTTCTCTGCTCGGTCCCGTGGTTCTGTCCCTTCCATCCTGCTCCTGCTGCACTCGGAACGTGCCATATTGCCCTTGGTCTGCACCATGCACAGTAAAGAGAGTCTGAGCCTGGGCTACACCATGTTCTGCCAACCTCCGGCACCCCGGCCCTCCCCAGCACCGGCCGGCTCTGGGTGCTGGGAGGTCGTTCCACAAGAAGTCGCCCCTTGGTGAGTTACCTTGGCCGTTAGTTTTAGGTCGGGACCTCAGAACTGTAGCATCCCTAGAAATGCAGCTCCCACAATTTCACGGGTGTGTTCAGAACTGGTGGAAATCTAAAGCTGTCTTTGCCCCCGAGTGGCAGTGTCCCCGCAGACTGCACAGCCTGGGGTCTTCTCGGGGCAGTGACACCTCGCTCTGCTCCTGGGCGTGTCCAGTACAGGTGGGGATGTGGGAGGGCTGTGCTGGGCGCGGACAAGAGCATTGGCACCACTACGAACGTCCCCACGCTAGGCCCTGACTAAGACAAGTGCCCCAGAAGAAGTGAATATGTCTATTGACCGATTGTAAAGGTGAGAGAGGATCTCCAAAGCCCATTGTCACTGCTGCCATCTGAAAGACAGTAAAGACAGAGTTCAGTCTGTTGGAGCTGAGCATACTACGGCTGTTTGTACAAACTCAAGCAGAGCGGCGGCACAGGGGCACCTGCGGAGAGGCCTCTCCTTCCTCGGCCCTCACTGCCTGGTCCCCAGGACTGTCCGGCGCCAGGACCCTGCCGAGTCCGGTCCCACCAGGCCAGGGTGGGCTCGTGCTGCTGCCTCGGGAAGCAGGGTGGGATCCCAGGGGGGACTCGAGGCAATAGGAAATCTCTGCAACCGCTGTCGTTGATTCACCCCCAGCATTTAAAAGGAGCCCCTCAACTAGAGCAGACCCTCAGAACCAGGCACAGCCCCAAACGGCCTCAGCTGCCGGGCAGGGAGAGCACATCCGCAGGGATCCCTCAGGCAAAGCCCTTGTTTTGGGCTTCCTGACTTTGAGGAAAGGCAGGGAGACGTGTTCCAGAAACCTCTGAAGGAGGGGAGGTCAAACCCCAGTTAAGGGCTCTCCCGGTATGGGCATTCCAGTACAAGCAGGAACAGCCAACACAACTTCTCCAAAATTAAAATCCCTGGGTGCAGGGGAGGGAAACGGGGCAGCACTGGGACACGGGGACCCTCTCTGAGGCAGAGGAGATAGTGACAGGACACTGTTCCCAGAATCCCTTCTGCCTTCACCACCTTAAACACGGCTCGGAAGCAAAACCCACGGCAAAGTCTTTGGCTTCTTGTGTCTCAAGAAGGGACGTCCAACAGGACAGGAATTTTTTAACCCTTTCCTCTTGGAACAAAAGAGATCTGCGGGCAATTTGTGAGGTCGGTCAGGGTGCCTGGGTGAGCTGCAGGCTCAGGGCTGTGCTCTGGTTCCGAGGGCCCGGAGAACTCCACCGTGTCGGGGGGAGCACGAGGCAGAGGGAGCGGCTCGGAGGGGGGGTCTCACCTGGAGGTTGGTGAGCTGCTGCTGCTGGTGGGCGATGGTTTGTTTCACCAGCACGCTCTTGATGCTCTGCTCCATGGCGTACTTCTTGGCCTGGAAGGGAAACAGGGGCTGTAGGGGCAGCACGACACAGCGGGGCAGGGAACGACGCCTGGCTCCAGCACCACAGCTCCCAGAACCTTTGGGCCTCCATCCCTAAGCACCAGGGCACTGCCCACAGCTTCCCCAGCACCTCGAGGCCCTGGGGCACAGCAGGATGTGGCGAGGGGCAGCCCAGGGAAGCAGCATGCACCGGGAGCTCGGCGTTCCCCTCTTCCGCCCTCGCGTCCCCTTACCTGCAGGGCCCGGGGCGGGGCACGGCCTCCTCCAGTCCTCTCCTCTCAGAGAGCGTCTGCACAGACAGGTGCTACAGGAGGGAAGGGGCTCCGCCTCCCCATGGCCCCCCCTGGCCTGGCCTCTCCCCTCTCAGCACCCCCAGCCTGCTCTGCATCTGCTCCCAAAACACACCAGCTCCTCCCTGGCTCTGCTCCCTAAACACCCATGTTCACCTCTGGCTCTGCTCCCTAAACACCCATGTTCACCTCTGATTCTGCTCCCTAAACGCCCCAGCTCACCTCTGGCTCTGCTCCCTGAACGCCCCAGTTCACCTCTGGCTCTGCTCCCTGAACGCCCCAGCTCACCTCTGGCTCTCCTCCCCGAATGCCCCAGTTCACCTCTGCCTCTGCTCCCCAAATGCCCCAGTTCACTTTTGGCTCTGCTCCCTGAACGCCCCAGTTCACCTCTGGCTCTGCTCCCTAAACACCCCACTTCACCTCTGATTCTGCTCCCTAAACGCCCCAGTTCACCTCTGGCTCTGCTCCCCAAATGCCCCAGTTCACCTCTGGCTCTGCTCCCTAAATGCCCCAGTTCACCTCTGGCTCTGCTCCCCAAATGCCCCAGTTCACCTCTGGCTCTGCTCCCTAAATGCCCCAGTTCACCTCTGGCTCTGCTCCCTAAATGCCCCAGTTCACCTCTGGCTCTGCTCCCCAAATGTCCCAGTTCACCTCTGGCTCTGCTCCCCAAACGCCCCAGCTCACTTTTGGCTCTGCTCCCCAAATGCCCCAGTTCACCTCTGCTCCCCAAATGTCCCAGTTCACCTCTGGCTCTGCCTGCACACTCGAGGCTCCTCTGGGGTTTCTCTCAGCCCTCTCCAAATCTGGCAAAGCCAGAGGTTGCAGTGGTGCTGGCACAGAGGCTCTGTGCCAAGGCAAACCTCATCCCCACACCTGTGCACGTTCCCTGGGACACACAGAGCCGCCTCTGGGGCACCTGGGCTCTGTGGCCGTGTTTGGGAGCTGCCAGGAAGTGGCAGGATCTAACCCAGGGATTTGAGGCGTGTGCTTCGGAAACCTGGAAATGGACAATGGGGCTTGTACCCATTGGCTCCAGAGAACCCGGAGGGAATGAGGCCAGGAGCCAACCACCACCACAGGGGGACACTGTGACAGCACAGGGACATCCACACAGAGCCTGTCACCCTGAGGACAGAACTCCCTGTCCCTGTCACCCCAAGGACAGACCTGTCTGTCCCTGTCACCCCGAGGACAGAGCTCCCCATCCCTGTCACCCCGAGGACAGAGCTCCCCGTCCCTGTCACCCCAAGGACAGAGTTGTCTGTTCCTGTCACCCTGAGGACAGAGCTGGCTGTCCCTGTCACCCTGAGGACAGAGCTCTCTACCCCTGTCATCCTGAGGACAGAGCTGTCTGTCCCTGTCACCCCGAGGACAGAGCTGTCTGTCCCTGTCATCCCAAGGACAGAGCTCCCCGTCCCTGTCACCCCGAGGACAGAGCTGTCTGTCCCTGTCACCCCGAGGACAGAGCTGTCTGTCCCTGTCATCCCAAGGACAGAGCTCCCCGTCCCTGTCACCCCAAGGACAGAGCTGTCTGTCCCTGTCACCCCGAGGACAGAGCTGTCTGTCCCTGTCACCCCAAGGACAGAGCTCCCCGTCCCTGTCACCCCAAGGACAGAGCTGTCTATCCCTGTCACCCTGAGGACAGAGCTGGCTGTCCCTGTCACCCTGAGGACAGAGCTGTCTGTCCCTGTCACCCCGAGGACAGAGCTCCCCGTCCCTGTCACCCCAAGGACAGAGCTGTCTGTCCCTGTCACCCCGAGGACAGAGCTGTCTGTCCCTGTCACCCCGAGGACAGAGCTCCCCATTCCTGTCACCCCGAGGACAGAGCTCCCCGTCCCTGTCACCCCAAGGATAGAGCTGTCTGTCCCTGTCACCCCAAGGACAGAGCTCCTCATTCCTGTCACCCCGAGGACAGAGCTCCCTGTCACCTGTCACCCTGAGGACAGAGCTGTCTGTCCCTGTCACCCTGAGGACAGACCTCCCCGTCCCTGTCACCCCGAGGACAGGGACACCCTGGGATGTGCTCTGGTCTGGACAGTGACAGATCCCAATTCCAGTCCTCATGGAGCAGAGGTTCCTCCTCAGTGACTTTGGGCACCCACGCCCCAGCTCAGAATTCCCCTCTGACTTAGGATGCCATTTTCCTGAACTGATTTACTTTGTAAACTAACCCCACTCTCACCCACCCCAACAGCAATTCCCCATCATGCTCCCAAAAGTGTCCATGAACTCTAAACCAAACCAAGAAATTCCTGGGCCCAAATGTGACTCTGGGACCCTGCAGCATGGCCATGATCCCAGAGACGTGGTGGCCCCACCAGTGACAGAGGCTCGTTAAAAACACAAACACCACCACTCCCCAAACAGCAAATTCCCAGTTTTACTCACTTTCTGGAGAGCTTCCTGCTGCTCTGGGGTGAGAGGGGGCAGCCCCAGCTTTGCTGCCGTGCTTTGCCCGTTTTCCATCTTAATGGACTCTGTGCCCTAAGGAAACAGAAAATGCTCAGGGAAAACTTTCCAACAGGAGTGACCTGCCTGTTCCTTCCCAGAAAACCAAAGCACCTCACGTCAGGACGTGACAGTTGGATAAAAACCCTTCCCAAACCAAGCTGTAGGTCAGGAAAGCCAGTTCATATTCCTGCCATTCCCTGCAGGAAGAGCCATTCCAGCAATTGCACAAACCAACTTACAGAGTTTTCCAACCACGTTTTCTGTGAACAGACCATCAGATAATCCACAATCCTTTCTCACATCCTCTCCATCCCCCCAACAGATCCACTGTCTGATGTTGCCATCAGTGTTCTCCTCCCACTTCTCCCTCCTGGCTCTGGTGGCCCAGCTTTCTCAAGGTCTCATTTCCAAACCTGCTCTGAAACTTTCCCAAATCACAGAATCGTGGAATGCTTTGGAGGGACCTTAAAGCTCATCCTGTTCCACCTCCTGCCAAGGGCAGGGACACCTTCCGTTATCCCAGGCTGTTCCAAGCCCCACCCAACCTGACCCTGGACACTGCCAGGGATCCAGGGGCAGCCACAGCTTCTCTGGACAACTTGTGCCAGGCCTTTCCCACCCTCAAAGGGAAGGATTTCTTCCCAAAATCCCACCTATCCCTGCCCTTTGGGGCATTCCCCCTTGTCTAAAGTCCCACTCCAGCTCTCTGGAACTAAGATTCCAGCACAGCAATCCCAGTGCTGGAACCATGGATCCCACTGCTGGGACCACGACTGACTCCAGCACGGTGATCCCACTGCTGGGACCGGGATTCCAGCACGGTGATCCCACTGCTGGGACTGGGATTGCAGCACGGTGATCCCACTGCTGGGACTGGGATNCTGGCAATCCCACTGCTGGGATTGGGATTCCAGCCTGGCAATCCCACTGCTGGGATTGGGATTCCAGCCTGGCAATCCCACTGCTGGGACTGGGATTCCAGCCTGGTAATCCCTCTGCTGGGACTGGGATTGGGATTCCAGCCTGGCAATCCCTCTCCTGGGACTGGGATTCCAGCCCGCCAATCCCTCTCCTGGGACACCCAGCTCAGTCCCCAGCTGCAGGACGTGTCCCTGCCCTGGGTGTTCATTTGGTGGGTTCTGGGGGCTCCATCCATCCAAACGAGCTGGTTCCTTCTCTCACCTCCACACTTCCCATCAACCACCCAAAATCCAGCGGGGACAAACCCCAGCCCGTGGTCCTGGATGCTCCCGTGGGAAGCCTTTGCTCTGAGGAAAAGCAGCATGGAAAAACCTCTGTCCGGAGCAGGAACCAAGACTTGAAGCTTTTCCTTTACCAAAAGCAAAGCTTCTCCTGGATTGTCACAGAATCCTGGAATGGTTGGGGTTGGAGGGACTTTAAAGCTCATCCCATTCCACCCCCTGCCATGGGCAGGGCCACCTTCCACAATCCCAGATTGCTGCAAGCCCTGTCCAGCCTGGCCTGGAACACTTCCAGGGATCCAGGGGCAGCCACAGCCTCCCTTCCCACCTCAGCCATTCCAGGATTCTTGGATCTATCCTCAACCATCTGACTCTTATTTTACAGCAGGAATGAGACTCCAGGCTTTGTGCAGGCTCCAGTTCCCTGTGGGGGCTGTCAGCATTTTCCAGGATCAGTGGGCACGGAGCAGACAGAAAACAAACCCTGTTCTGCAGGTGTCTGGACAGGATCCAGAGCTGCAGTTGTTTCCCTGGTCCCTTCAGAAGTCCATGGCTGGACTGGGACACGGGGAACACCAACAGGGAGCTGACAGGGAACAGAGGTGGCTGGAGCTGCGAACTGGAAACTCCAAAACCTGGACGGCACAGGCCACACCCAGCAAAGCAACGCTGGAATCATGGAACTGCTGGGACTGGAAAAACCACCACAGCCCACCAAGCCCAGCTCTCCCCAGCACTGCAAGGCCAGCAGTGACCACGTCCCCAAATGCCATCTCCACCCAGCCAGACACAATCCAGAAATGCTGACCTGCTTATGAAAGAAGCCTCCCTCATCTCCGAGATTCACTTTGATTGTGGAACATCCAATAAATTACTTTTAAAAATCCTTCTTGTCCCTTCCCACCTGGCTGAAGCCTGTTTGTCATCAGCTGTCCCTGTCCCCTCCCACGCCTCTGCCGTGGGACAGCCAGGCCCAGAGCTCTCCCCAGCCAATTTCAAAGTCCACAAACCCTTTTCCCACTGCTGCTCCCATCTCCTCTGGCTTCAAAAACTCAATTATTCCAGTCTAGGAGCTCTGAGATGTGGGAGGAGAAGAACAGAGTGTAGGGCTGCCGAGTGGAACTACTCAAAATAAAAAATTCAGGAGCCCAATCTGCTGTGACTGCTCCAAACCCAGCCCATTGCAGGCTGAGTTTAACATAATTTACACATCTGGGCTCATTAACAGGCACAGCTTCCAAAAACTGCTCGGGGACATCCCAGCTCCAGCACAGAGAGCAAAGCTGAGACTGAAAGGACCCAGGCAATAAAATAAATTACTGGAGCACTGCTGGCTCCAGCCCCTCTGCCACCCCACATCCCCGTGGGAAGAACCCACAGAGCCAGGGGTGATCTTTCTGCTCTTTCCTCCTTCCAGGCACCTCGGGATAACCCTGCTCCAGGAAAGGCTCAGCTCAGGACCCGGGGCTTTGTGCTCAGGCTCCTCCCCTGAAACCTTAATCCCAACACATCCCATAACAGCCAGAAGGAAGCCAGGAAAGGAGGAGAAAAACAGGAGCTGCTTTGGAAAGAAACAAATGGGAACTGGATTCCTGCTGCCATTCCCAGCACGGCTGGGCCCTTTCAGGGGGTCTGAACTCCAAGAGTTCAGAAACATTCCTGGAAGTTTGTTACAGGGCTGAGAACTCCTCTGAGGTATAAACACACGGGAAGGGCAGAATCCTGTTTATTTGGGAACCACAGGCAGCAAATCACAGGGAGATCTGAGGGGACAGAAGTGCAAGAAGGAAGGATGAAGCACATGGCCAGGGCATCAGCATCTCCCTGACAGGCGAACAGGAATTCAGCAGAGTCCTCAGCAGAGGCTGGAAGAGCATCCCCTGAGAGCCCTCCTGGAGCAGCAGCCCAGAATCCCAGGGTCAGGGGGGCTGGAAAAGATGCCAAGATCATGGAGTCCGGCCTGTGACTGACCCCCACCTCACCAGAGCACTGAGAGCCATGTCCAGCCATTCCCTGGACACCTCCAAGGATGGGGATTTCAAACCTCAAGCAGCAGCCATTTCCAGTGGCCTTACCCCTCTTTCCAGAAAGAAATTCCCCTGCTACAGGTGAGTGTCCAGGGAAAGCCCTTCCTGGTGGACACAATCACATGTCAGTGGTTTCTCCCTGTTTTCCACCCCAGCCCTTGAGGATTCCTCTGGAGGCCCCTGTGGCCACGGTAACCTTTGGTCTCCCTCAGTGGCTTTAGCAACTCCTCTCCCACATCCCATGGAATGCTCCTTCCCGGCTGGGAACAGCAGTTCCTGCTGGCACGGGCAGAATCCAGAGCATGGGGCACATCCACAGCCCCTCCGCCCCTTCCCTGATTGTTCCCAGAGATTGGCAGGAGTCAAAACCTCCCAAAATGGGAGCAGCAGTCCTAAATCTCATCCAGTCCCAGCCCTAGAAGTGTTCAGGGTCCCTGAACGCCCCCAAGGATGGGAAGGGATGAGATTTAACACTGCTCCTGCCCCAAAGCAGGATTTGGTTCCCTGATTCCATGATTGACCCCTTTCTCTGTCCCAGCTCTGCTCAACCTGCCCCTGAACACTCCCAGGGATGAGGCACTGGATGAGGGATGGGACTGGATGAGATTTAGGACTGCTCCTGCTCCAAAGCAGGCTTTGGCTCCATGATTCCATGACTGATCCCTTCCTCTATCCCAGCTCTGCCCAACCTGCCCCTGAACGCCCCCAGGGATGGGACAGGGCTGGGACTGGATGAGGGATGGGACTGGATGAGATTTAGGATTGCTCCTCTTCCAAAGCAGCCTTTGGCTCCATGATTTCATGACTGACCCCTTTCCCTGTCCCAGCTCTGCTCAACCTGGCCCTGAACGCCCCCAGGGGTGGGACTGGATGAGATTTAGGATTGCTCCTGCTCCAAAGAAGCTATTGGTTCCCTGATTCCATGACTGACCCCTTCCCCTGTCCCAGCTCTGCCCAACCTGGCCCTGAACACTCCCAGGGATGGGAAGGGATGAGATTTAGGATTGCTCCTGCTCCAAAGCAGGCTTTGATTCCATGATTCCATGACTGACCCCTTCCCCTGTCCCAGCTCTGCCCAACCTGCCCCTGAACACCCCCAGGGATGGGGCTCTGGATGAGGGATGGGACTGGATGAGATTTAGGATTGCTCCTGCTCCAAAGCAGCTTTTGGTTCCCTGATTCCATGACTGACCCCCTCAGGCTCCCAAGTGACTTCTGCACAGCCCAGCCAAGGGAACTGTGCCTGATACAGCTGCAGTTCCCAAAGGAGAACACGAATTCCTGCGGGGCAGGGCCACCCACCCGCCCCAGCCGGGATCCGGGAATGCCGAAGGAAGCCAGAGGAGCTGATGTGAGGGCAGGAGGGCTGACAGGGACAGGGAATGCTCCAAAATTCCCCCACAGAGGTTCTACTCTCCCAAATGGCACTGGTGAGGTGCCTGGAACGTTGTGCCCGTTCCCAGGGGTGCAGAGAGCCCAAAAACTGCCAGGAGACAGGAGAGAGCAAAGGAAAAACACCCCAGGGATGGGGGAAGGTCCCAGGCCAGGGCAACACTGAACTGGAGCACAACCACAGCACCGACAATCCCAGAGCGCTGAGATTCCTTTGGCAGGGGACCCACGCCTGGGTCAGCTTCCACAGGTGATCCCAGGGCCACCACCCAGGAACAGAGACAGCCCCTGGGAATGCCCTGCACATCCCCTGGGAATGCCCTGCACATCCCCTGGGAATCCCCTGCACACCCCCTGGGAATTCCCTGCACATCCCCTGGGAATTCCCTGCACATCCCCTGGGAATTCCCTGCACATCCCCTGGGAATTCCCTGCTCGGACCCACAGCACAGCAGCCCAGGAAGGATGATCTGGGTCAGAGGGAAGGAGGGAATGTGGAATTGGCTTCCACAGATCCTCCCCAGCCATCCCAGGGAGCTCCATCGGCTGCTCCAGGCTGGGGAAATGGACCCCACACACACCAGAGCCGATGTGTGCACCTGAGAGGCGGCCACACACCTGCCCGTGTGTGATTCCCACTGCCCCCGGCACCATGGAATGCTCCTGGGAACCATCACTGAGCCTGGAGATCCCTGTGCAGGTGTGTCCATAAAGATTCCCCACACCTGGAGATCCCCATGCAGGTGTGTCCACAGGGATTCCCCACACCTGGAGATCCCTGTGCAGGTGTGTCCATGGACATTCCCCACACCTGGAGATCCCTGTGCAGGTGTGTCCATGGACATTCCCCACACCTGGAGATCCCTGTACAGGTGTGTCCATCCACAGGGATTCCCCACACCTGGAGATCCCTGTGCAGGCGTGTCCACAGGATAAATGGGAATGCTGAGGCCAGGTGTTCACTTCCCAGCCCCTGTGGAATCACAGGTGACCTCACAAAGCCAGACCTGCCCCCTCCTTCCCAGCACCGACCTGGGAGACTTCCCAATCCAAGGGATTAAGGAAAAACGAGGCAGGAAACAAAGTGGGAGTTACTGACACTTACTCCCAAAAGGGAGCACCGACACCTGTGGATCCACAGAAGGAATTCCAGGACGCACAATCCCTCCCGGGATCAGCCCCTCTCTGGAATCAGAGCCATTCCTCAGAGAAATCCCCCGTGTTTTCCGTGAAAACAGCGACGGGGAGACGGGAGACAAAGCCAGCAATAAATCCCGCAGTGAGGGCAGACCCAGCCCCGGGAGAGCCGCAGGTATTCCCGGGCTCCCTCCCTCCATTCCCACCTCACACAATTCCCAGCCAGCCAAGACCCAGCCCGGCGGCAGCACCTCCACTGCTCCGTCCCAGCCCCGGGAAAACAGGGAAAATCCTGTTCCAGCCCGGACATTCCTGTTCTCCCGCAGCCCATCCAGGAAAGCTCCAAAACCGCCCCACAGCCCACACAGAACCCCCATAAAACGGGCATCAGGCGGATTTAAGAACGGGAGACCGAAACCAGCATTTAAAAAAACGGATTTGGAAAACCTAGCCCAAACCCGAGCGTTTAAACAGGCGAGTTTGGAACAGGAACACAAAAAGAAGCGTTTGAAGCAACGGATTCGGAAACACCAGCCCAAGAACAGCACCGGGATGCCCGAGCCCGCTCCCTGCAGAGCCACTGCCGCTCCCGGCGGGGCGGGAGCTCAGGGCCGGGCCGGGATGGACCGACACCTTCCCCACAGGGAGAGGGCCGCGACGGGAGCCCCGAAGAGGAGGAGAACCGGCGGGAAGCCGCGCCGTCCCCTCAAAGCCGCCAGCCCACCCCGCAGACCACCTTGGCGGCCGCCCCTCCGCCCTGCCCCGTGAGGAGCCGGCCCGTCCCGGCCCGGTCCCGCCGCCCCTCCGCCCTGCCCCGTGAGGAGCCGGCCCGGCCGGGTCCCGCCGCCCCATCGCCCTGCCCCGTGAGGAGCCGGCCCGGCCCGGCCGGGTCCCGCCGCCCCTCCGCCCTGCCCCGCGAGGAGCTGGCCCGTCCCGGCCGGGTCCCTCCGCCCCTCACCAGCGCCATCGTCGTTGTCGCCGCCATCTTGTCCTTCCCGTCTGCAGCACGCGGCTCTCGCGAGAGCCCCGCGGCGCGCGCGGGAAACGGCGGCGGGGTGGCTCTCCCGGGACAAAGTATCGCGAGATCTCGGGGGTGTGTGTCATGTGACCCGAGCGGCTGTCAAGATGGCGCCGTCGCGGCCGGAGAGGGGAGACGCAGCCTGCAATGGCCCCGCGGGGATCGCGGCTCCGGCTCGGCTGCCGCGGCCCTCAGCGCCCCGGGTTAGTGCTGGGCGGGCAGTGCCCGGGGCCTCGGGAAGGCCCAAAGCTGCCGGTGCCACGGGCAAGGCTGTAACTGGCCGGGCCCGGGATAAAACGTGCTCAAACCGGCTAAAATGCCGGCTAGACCCCGGTAAACGCAGCTAAAACGTGATAAACCCCGCTCAATCCGACTGGTGCCGTGTGATCCTTGGTCGCAGCCGGGGGGAAGAGCTGCGGAAGCCACCCGGGCAGCGGGAGGTGCTGGGTATGCCACGGGAGGGCGGCCCGGGAGTGTCCGCTGGGAACTGCAGTGAAATGTCCCTGTCCCCGTCCCGCTGTCCCCGTCCCGCTGTCCCCGTCCCGTTGTCCCTGTCCCCAT
>VZDJ01000143.1:844008-856633 GCA_008694505.1 Cyanoderma ruficeps | reverse complement strand
CATGGTCAAATCAGAAGAAGGGGAAGTGCCATCCCTCTGATACCCCTCGCCTCATTTGGATACTCGAGTCAATGTATTAATGGTGTGCCCAGTGCACAAAGTGCGGGGCAATGAATGGGAAGTTTTGGCAGGCCCTCCGCATGACGCCAGGCTCCGGCCTGGTCTCTGTAAAAACGCCCATCACAACACTAATAGCTCTGCGCTGGTGGCACTGAAATAGATGGTGACCAAAGAGACTTTGTTATTATCCTCTTGAATCCAGAGGAAAATTTCCAAGCCTAAACCAGCAAACGTACTCCCCTTGAGCAGAAAGAATTATGGCAGCTTTCTTTCCTTTTCTCACACCAGCAGGGGTCACAAAGGGGGTTTTATCGTGCCCCTCTGCAGCTGAACTCAGCCACTGGACGTGGTTGGGAGCTGGAGTGCTCAATGTCATTAGAACTGTGCAACCCATGGCTTAAGCCTTGAAACACACCTCTGTGGGAGGTACTATGCTATTATGTCCATTTAATGGATGTTGAAAATGAAGTGTGTTGATGTTAATCCCTAATATCACACAGAACAGGCGTGGTTGCAGCATGCTATAAACACAGCTACACCAACAGGGGCCCTTCTTTGAAGCATTGTAATTTTTGACATTTTATAATCTCTAGCATGACATGAAACCAGAGTAGTTGCTGGGATTTCACCCTGTGCCTGTTGTTCTGTTGGTAGCATTAGACGTTTTTGAGCAACAAAACCAGCCGTGCAAGTTTCAGCCTCTAAAGTGGGATGGCAAAGGCTCTCTTTTTGCCCTTTGTGGCACAGGGAGCCCAGTTTGCTGGAGGCCACTAGCTTCTTGAGCAACAGTGTGACTAAGGGTGGCTATTTTGCCAGCAACATTTTCTTCTCAAGTAACCTACGTTACCCCTTCCCTAGTTTGTTTCAGCATTTTCCTGTAAATACTCTGGCCTGAGGCAAACACCTAAACACTGCTAATGACATACAACCACAGAATAATTACAGTTGAGAAAGTATTCTAAGGTCATTGAGTCAAACCATCAACATAACACTGACATGTCCACCATAAGACCATGTCCCGAAGCACTACATTGACATGCTTTTTGAATACTTTCAGGAACTGTCATTCCACCTATGCATTAAGCAGCCTGTTCCAATGCTTGACCACCCTTTCAGTGAAGAAGTTTTTCCTAATATCCAATCTAAACCTTCTGTCATGCAACACAAGGCCATTTTCTCTTTTCCTATCATTTGTTACTGTACTCCACCTGGGTACAACCTCCTTTGATGTCATTGTAGAGAGCAAGAAAGTTCGCCCTCAGCCTACTTTTGAAGCCAATACTGTTCAGCTGAACAGGTATGGCAGGAAACATAAAGGATCTCAGGATTTCCCATAGTTTGTGGCATGTATGAAAAAAAAAAAGCAGAAAAGCCTAGCAGTCTAGTCTATGCTGTAAAAATATTTGACTTTCCCATTGACCTGATTAAGATCAAGGAAGAAAACATAGCTAGGTTTACAAGAGAGATGTGGACATGCACTTGAAGATGCCAAAATGCTGCTGAGATCTCAATGACATACGCTGGGACTGGAAGGAAGGAAGTCTGAGGATGAACAGATGGTAGAGCAGAAATTATTGACTCTGTTCACTAAAAAAAACCCCAAACCTCAAGAATGATGAGTTTCAAGGCTTCCTGCAATCAGTAACATTTAAGTTTAAATCAATTGCTCCTTCAGGTAATAAATTCAGGAACTGTTGCATTCACTCCACTCTTTTGACAGCCAAGAGAAAGAGAGATGGCATAAGCACAAGGCAAAACCTGAAATATGATCTTTTACTTATTTGAGTGTATCATAGTGAAACACGTCTGGATTTCTCCTACCATTCCTTCCTTTCCTTCTCCCTATTCCAGATACTTCCAGAATACCCTCCCTGATATATCTGGTCCTTTGTGAGCTCCAAAAATGTGCTGCCTTGATGAGAAAGGGTTGTGCGAAGATTATGAAGTGGGGCTATGGAGTTTCCCAAGCAATAAAGCACATTTTCCTCACCAAATAGCTTCAGATTTCTCTGATACTTTGAAGTTTTCTTAAAAACTTTTAAAGAAGTATTATGAAGCTATTAGAAGTGCAAGAAGGACAAAAATTTTATGTTTATTTAAAAACCCTATAAGTTTTTTCTGATCATATTATATGCAAAGTGACAACACTGCACTGTAAGGTGTATCTAAATTAAACATTTCATTCCCTGAAAAAGCTTCTTTATTCCAAGATATATTATCTGTGGTTTACAAAATTATGATGATGATTGCTTGGAAGGCTTGGTTTAGGAAATCTAGCCCTGACACATATTACTTTTATGGAAAATGAATTTATGTCAATTGGGTTTTAATGTCATCTGAAAAAAGGGAGCTATTTAAATTAGCTGCCAAACACAGAAAAAAACCCTTATTTGAAACACAATATATTTCATAAAATATGAAGTGGCTAATCTGGCTTTCGAATAGTGAAAATGTTTTAACATACCTTTTTACCATCTGTAATATATTACAGCAAGGCTTTAGAGAGATATTATGAATTCTCCTCATGCATTAAGTGTTATGGGCTAATATTCCAAAATGTTTGCAGAAAACAAGACATACTGTGCTGTTGATTTTCATCGAACTCTTTAGAGAGGTTTAGAGTATCAGTAACACAAATCAAGTGACATAATCACTGTGCTAGTTACAGGTGTCGTGGTTTGAGAGGAAATGAGTTTTTCAGGAAGGTGAGGTCAAACCAATCAGTGATCAGGTTTGGATATTGGCATTTTTGGTGGCNGAGAAAATGGCTGGTTTTGGTACTTGGCTAAACATCCTTAAAAGAGCCCTATCTGGTTTTGGGTCCATGGACAGTGGTGAGAGCACTGGACATGGAAAGGAGGGTGTCACCCTGGTAGATTTTCCGGGTGGGGCCATGGGTGACATGGGAACATGGGAGGATGGACCTGTGTTCCCTCTGGGACGTCTGTGGTGTGAGAAAGACTCCTCTCTCCTTGGGTGGATTGAAGATTGTTTTTTTAAGGGATGATGATTTGGATTGGGAACCCAGGGTTGTGGAAGGTTTAAGCAAGTAGATGAAAGCAATGTTACTGGTGTCAACTGTTAAAAGCATGAAAGGATGGAATTTGGGGGGAGGAGAAGAAGTGTTTTTGGGAGGTTTTTTTTTCTCTGCCTTCGGGTGATTGGGTTTTCTTCCTGTGTCTATTGTCTGTTGTTTTGTATTGTCTATTGTTATTGTTATGTAGGTTAATAAATGTTTCCCATTTCAAGTGACAGGCCTGCTCTGCTCGGTTCCTGACTGACCACATCTCACAGTAGTTTATTAAAAACTATACACTCATGGGTGCACTGGCATTTGCCCAGCGTCAACCCATGACAACAGGTCAGTTAAAAAAGCTGTCTTATGTTGAGGTTTCCAGAATGTCAATAGATTCAGCTAATCATCATATACTGTCACAGTGATAGAAGCCAGGTCATGTGTAGTCCAATGGCAGTGAAAATAATGGAAAGGGAATACTCAGTACCTGAAACAAAGGCAGTGGGAGTTAGATGCCAAGGTCATCCACTTTTCCTCCACAGTGCCAGCCTGAAATCAGGAGCAGTAGCATTTATCCAGATCTCCCAAAGAAACCCCAGGCATTTGGAGACACACTCTCTCTCTCTCTTTGGAGTCATTCTTGAATCAGTTCTTGAAATGAAGGATTTTGCAACTTTTTCACATGAGACTTTTTAAATCTTACTCCCTTCACCCTGTTCATATTAAGGATTCTGAAGGAAGAATTTCTTTCTAACAAGAGTCAGAAATGTCCCTGAAATGTCACAGCAATGAGAGGGATGCCTCCTGTTGGAAGGCACTCTTTCCAGTTTCCATTCCCATTAGCCTGACCATCTTCTTCTCCATGATTGGGTAAAGCTAGGTGAAAGAAGCTGAGCCAGTGAAGCTGTCCCAAAGCAATCACTGAATCATGGAATATCCTGAGTCGGAAGGATCACTGAAGTCCAAGTCCTGGCACTGCACAGAACAATGCCAAGAAACACACCACATTCCTGAAAGTGTTGTCCAAACACTTCTTGAGCTCTATCAGGTTTGGTGCTGCAAACATTTCCCTGGAGAACCTGTTCTGAGAGTTCCTTCAGGTTAGAACCAAGTTCTAATGAACTCACCAAAGTCAAGGATAAGGGTGGGAAACAACTGAGAATAGCATTTTTGGCCTAAAACCAAAACAAATGGAAACACAAAGACACCGTCACCATTGGGGGCAACAATATAACTTGAGCAAATTTTTCTTTATCCTGATTTTTTTTTTCTGAATGTTCAAAATTCACTATGTATTTCCTGAGTGTTGCCTGGCTTTTTGGTTTCCAAAGGTGAAAATAAAATATGTCATCAGTGCACTCCTTTTACTTGAAATTCCATGCCCAGGAAGGACAGACAGACATGCTCTGCCTTCATTTTGACACTTCAGCTATGGCACACACAAATTGCAAGCTGTAAGTTTTCATGATCATTCGTGCTCCATTATAAGCCACACAAATAGTAGAGCCAGCTTGAAATAAAAATTATTTTTTCCAGCTGTGAACTCAATAACATCCTTTATAAATCAGGTTTGATTGTATGATTTCTTGCACATATCCTACAGCTTTGCTCTCCAAAACACATTGACCATAAATACCACTTTCTTGCCTCTTGGTGTCTGAAGAGCTGTGCTGCTCTGAAGGGTAAAAGAGGGGGAAGAGAAGGAAAAATTTGTGGGTTATGAATATTGATGTAGAAGATATTCTTTGTTTATTGAAGCCTTGTTTACATAAAAGCTTTTCACAGGCTACACCCTAAGTCCTAGACGTCCTAAACCAGTGTCAGTGAGCTGAGTACTTTTTCCCATGTATTGCACTGCTATTCTGCCAACAATAGGGGTCCATTAACATTTGGCCCTTCAAGTTACTGTGGTCCAAGCCTCAGTGGCAAAGTGTCTGCCGAATATGTAAAATAATGGAATGAATGGATTAGTTGGAAGCAATGATAACAAGACCTGGCTTAGCTAACTGTAACAGCATGTGGTAATTTTGCAGCTCACTGACCCTGTAAAGAGAGCTAGAGCACAAAGCTTAGACTGTGGGGCAGATTGGTCTGGATAGTTACAAGCAAGCACAGAACAGCTGATGATGTCATACACACAATCTGACAGATGGGGAAGGGATTTTGTTTGCTTTGCTTTGTTCTAAACTTGAACTTAACTGTTTATTTTTCCAACATACATAACAATTATAACATGAAAAGACACAGGTGATTTGAAAGCATGTCGTGGAAGCATTTCATGTTATAGCCTTATTTTCCTGGTGGAAAAGGTGTTGCTCATGCAGTAAATGCTGCACAAAGAATGATGGAAGAAAGTTGCTATAGAATGCTGTTTAATCTCTATATTCAGCCCTTGGACTGCATTTTTAATCTAATCACCCTCCTTGAATCCTAATACATACTTTGAATAACAAATAAATGTTATGGCGGAATCTTGCCATCACATCAGAGAAACAGGCAATGAGAAATCTTTTAATTAGTTACTAATTTAGGTTTACCTTGTGGGAATAAAATAGTTTAAAACAAGTTAATTTGACTATTAAAAAATGTGTGTGTGTGCAGTACTGTGCAATTCTAAACATGTTGTAAGTGCACTTAAATACAAACATATGTGAACACAATTATGCACCTCCTGAAGCACATTTGAAAGTTTGTTTAAATATGGACTGGAAAGAAATGATACAGCATAATAGTTGTCAGTCACTATCATACAGTTTCTTGCCAGTTTATATGTGAAACAAACATTAAAAGACAATACCAGTTCTCTGCTTCCAGCTGAGATGACAATACAAGTATAGAACATACTTCTAGAATTTTTACCACCTCTAAAAAAAGATTAGCCTTTTTACATGCCCCAAGTGAAAGATGATACACAGAATTTTTGAATATATTCTAATTGCATCTTCCTTGCTCCCTTCAAGTGTTATCTCTTATGGCTGTGAGCTCTATAGAGCTGTGTTCAAAGCACTGTGAAATAATGACAATAAGAAGAAAGTAGATGTACATTAGTAAAAAAGAAACACACACTGATTACGATGATATTTTTCTCTAAGATTGACAGAGTTATCCAAAGTTAAGGAAAAACAGAAGCGATATTTTAAAATGACTAAGCAGTGCTGGAGTAAACAAGCCAGTAGTCCAAATTTTGAAGACCACTGTTTGCTTCTTGATCTCAGTATTGTTTTTCAAGCAGGGAAACTGTTGGGAGGAATAATTTTTTATCACAGCTTGAAACCATCATTATCAACTGTTATCAACATGCTCCAGCTGAGGAGTCAGCTCCTATTATATTAAACACTCTACACAGTTGCAGGCAGCATCTGAATCAATGAGTTTTCAGTGCAGCCGGCAAATTCAATACAGAGACGGGCAAGCAAGTTCTCTCTATACACTCATTAAATTCTTCATATCCACTGGAAGAAATAGGAATAGGATAGGAAGTGCTGTGATTTTTTAGAATGGAAAAAAGGGATTTGACTATCTCCCACATAACTTGCATTGCAGGTTGATTTTATTGCTAAGAAATTCTGACTCCATTTTAATATATTCTACTAGAAACATAAGGAGCATTTTCATGACCAGCAACCAGAAAGGAGACCAAAGTGAAATTCATGGATTGTTTCCAACACCCTCTCTTAGGCTGTAAAATATGCTTCCAAATCTCTTCAAACTTTTTATTACTCCTTGCATTATAGAAAGAGAGTTTCCAGGTTCTGGGAAATGTATGTCCTTTTATTTAATACCTAAAATCAAGACATTTTCACCCAGGAGAAACCTCTGCTGATCAGAGAACTAGCAAAACCACCACAGGGAATTTTATCTTCAGATTTTTTAACCCTCTTTGTAAGTAGTGAGTACTTTGGAAGAGGGCAGTCTATGACAGTCTGAAGTTTCAGGACCCTCAACAGTTCTGATGTAGGTGCCAGGATCCCTGAATTCAAGCATCCCAGAAACTCCAGAAAGCCCTGAAACAAAATAAATTATACACTGTCCGGAGTTCATCTTTTGTAGGTGAAGGATTCCTGCGGATATTTGGAATGGAAATGAGCCAAGAAAATGGAACCATGGTGTCATGGGTTGGCGCTGGTCAAATGCCAGTGGGAACTGATGATTTAGATTTACAAGTTGATTCCCTGCTCTGTGAGTATGGACTGAATTCGGTCTGCACACCACTTTCATGGAAACAAAATAGTGCATCCTGACTTACCAGATGTGAAATATTTAATCATGAAAACATCCACACTCTGGCAGAAAATTACAGTTAATAACTTCTTAATTTAAAAAGGCTTACTTTTTTTTTTAGCAAGTAAGTACATCAAGCGCTAAATTTTTAATTGGATGAATGAATTTCTTGCATCAACTCTTGGGGATGGTCCTATTCAGGGACAGGTGTTGAACATGACGATACTTCCAACTCAGCTTATTCTGTGATTCTGTAATCCTTGTGAATTATGTTACACTAAATAATTTTAGTGTTAATAATTGTTAAATTTGTCATAAAGTAAAGATTATGTCTATTTTATTATGACAAATAAAGAATTTTTTTTTTACAAACTAGGGAGAATAGATATACATTTCAGTGGGTTTAGCATGTTAGAGATCCATCTTGGCTTTAAAGAGATACACTGAACCTCTATACATATAAAACCTTAATGCCTGCTTGTTTAAATTTATTTACTATAACAAACCAATAATTTATTTTCAGAAGACAAGTATTAGTTCCTGCAGATTCTCTGTTTCTTCTACATGTGTTTATATACATGGCTATAGTGTAAGACTGCATCATTGTTCCGTTTTTTTATATATGCTTGTATTCTTTCTCTTTCATATGCACATGCAGAAGCATTTACCTCTGTGTGTACAGGTTTACAACTCAGAAATGGCCCTTCCTTAATTTCTGTGTTATGCAGCAGTGATGTGGTCCTCTCCAGTCCATCACTTTGATGTTAGCATCCACACTCCTCAATTTTCAGCAATCTATTTGAAGCAATTTGAATCTATGAAGCAATTTTCAGGATCTGTTTTAGGATATCTGTGGATTCCCCATTTCCACCTACAAGTTCACCAAGCTTCTGATTTTAAGGACCACAGCTACAAACCTTGAACCATCAAGGTTGTTACCTTGTCAAAACTCACCAGCTGAAAGTCAGTGAGGTGACAAAAAGAAATCAAGATACTGAGAGAGTTTAAGACCAACACATCTTTCCTCTAGAAATGCCAGAAGACTTCTTGACATTTTGAGTTGCCATAAATATTGATGGAAAATAGAGAAAAATGTCCACCTGTCCAGAAATGCTATTAGCTGCAGCAGAAGAATGGTTTCCCAATGCTGCTCATACCTACAGATACCAAATCTGTCACACTGCTAAGTGGGATACTGGGAGATACTTGTTCAACTCATATCCCTAGCAGTTTGGAAACTTGAAGAAACCAGCTTGGGTATTAAAAACTGTGGACAACAAAAGATCTAGAGAGACAGTACAGTCATATGTACTTAGGCAGAGCTCTGATATTAAACATGCATTTCATGCCAATGCCACTGCAGAATTTTAATCAAGAAACATACCATCACTTTATGCTCATGTCACTGTATCAACGTGAAATTTAAATAACGCTATTCATGTGTCCTAAGAAGAAATTTTCTTTCTCTTCTAAGTACCACAAAACAACCATGCCCATGAGG
Source organism: Cyanoderma ruficeps (assembly GCA_008694505.1). Lineage (NCBI taxonomy): Eukaryota > Metazoa > Chordata > Aves > Passeriformes > Timaliidae > Cyanoderma > Cyanoderma ruficeps. Next base: position 847,835 of record VZDJ01000143.1, on the reverse strand, counting down.
CAGAAGAAGTTTTTGAGAAAGGAACATGAAGTGACATGGAAGGAGAAGAGGCACAGGGAATGTGATCTCCTGTCTGTACTAGAGAAACCCATTGTGCCGATGGCCAGGCTCCATTTCCTGAGCATTATGTTGGAGCTACCAACTTACATTTCAACATACAAATGTGGACTCAGGAAAAAGTTCTATTCTCCTACAATCATGATGCCATGATTTTGGTTCTGCCAGCCAAGGTATCTTTGGACCAGGTTTGATGCCGATTCATTGCATGTGAGATTTGGTTACAAAGAAATATGCCGATTTGAGATCTCTTTTAGAAAGGATATACAATATATTAATTATTAGGAGACTTGTGTTTACATAAAAATGCAGCGGTGTTTTTAATGTAGCTATCAAAATCCAAGTTGAAATGATTACCTAATTTTCAGTGTGAAAAAGAGAAGGAAAAAAAAGAAATACGGTTTTGTTTATGCTCAAAATTGGCTTTAAATCAATTAAACTGATGAAAACCCCTATGTGCACACATTTAAATTGGTTTACATCTGTCTTGGATTAATTTAACTTAATTTGGTTTTCACCAAATCAATGCAAATGTGTAATTAGTTAAATGGCTCTGCTCTTCCAGAACAATAATATTTCATGCTCAGCAATGAGGGGCTGTTTTCATTTCCTACAGATTTGGAAGGAGGCATTTTATACTGCATTTAAACTGCTTTTATACAACCACTTTTACACAACTGTTTTTACTTTTTTGCTATTCTTTCCTCTGACTATGTAAGGAATAATTTTCTGCATTAAGTGACAGAACATGAGGGCAGGTGCAAGGTAACACAGAAAAGGAAGCTTTTCTGCTTTTTTATAGGCTCATATAGAAGAATGCTCAAATACAGAGCTGGTCACTCACACAAACAAATAGGTATTTTACAGGTGTTAATTCCTCCATCTAATCTCCAGTATTTGTCACTTGTCCAACAATCACATGTTGCCCTTTCCCAAGCATTCATTCTCTTCATTAATTGATAATAGGCTTAGTTAATTTTTTTTCTGCCAATTAAAGTAAGCATTTGTTTCTTTAGAATAAAGTAATGACTTGCTTCTTGTCCAGGCTGATAAAAACCACAACTCCTTTTAGATCCTTCCAGGAGAGGTGTGGGATGGTCGTTTTATTGTCCTGGTTTTGTCCGCTGTCATGGTTTGAGGGGAAGTGAGTTTTTCAGGAAGGTGAGGTCAAACCAATCAGAGGCCAAGTTTGGATGTTGGCATCTTCGGTGGCCACTAAAAGTTTGGACACACCTCTGAGGACACAAGGGGTTAAAAGCGAGGACTCCCGACGTACTTCCTCTTTCCTGGCTCTGCTTTCAGCAGAGGAGCATCCTCCTCTCCCCCTGCTCAGCGTGGCAGGCTGGGCAGGGGAGGGGAGCCAGGTAGGCTCAGGCCCCAGTGGGGGAAAAGAGAGGGAACAGGACAGGAGCTGGGTTAATCCCATCCAGGATGGAGGGGTGGAAAACTTCGGAGGTGCCTTCCGTCCCCCGTCCCTGTCCCCCCCCCCCCCCTCGGCCCCGTCTCTCTCTCCCCAGGGAGAAGGTGCCGAGCTGCGAGCGGTGTGTGGGAGTTATCGGACTGCCTGAGCCTGTGGCCTCGCTGGGAGACAGAAGCTTTTAACTCTTTCTAAGGCAGAGGAGAACTGTTCCAAAGCACTGATTCCTCATGGCTGGTGGGTTTAGACGAGAGAGAACAGCCTGGGACCAAGATGATAAAGGAAAATGAAAAGAATCTCCCCCGATTGCCAGAGATGAAGACGAGTGGCCTTTGGGTTGGACGTCTCTTGCGTAATGGGAGCCACAGACAGACCCTGACTCTTCTGAGTATAAATGAGACTGTATTTTGGGTGGGTGCCTTTTGGTTCAAAGCCAAAGACTTTTGTGGCCTGTTCTTGGAACCCTCGGCCCCAGGGGTAAATTTGGGGGGGACTGCTAGTCCCAATAGAAGGTGGCTGGTTTTTGGTACTTGGCCAAAGATCCTTAAAGGAGCCCTATCTGGTCTTAGTCCATGAACGGTGGTGAGAGCACTGGACATGGAAAGAGGAGGGTCACCATGGTAAAATTTTCTGAGTGGTGCCATAGGTGACGTGGGAGCACAGGAGGATGGACCTGTGTTTCCTGTGGGGGGTCTGTGGTGCGAGAGAGACTCCTCTCTCTCTCTCTGGATAGATTGAGGATTGTGTTTTTAAAGGATAATGACTTGGATTGGGAACCCAGGGTTGTGGAAGGTTTAAGCAAGTAGATATGAAGGTATGTGCTGGTGTCAACTGTTGAGCATGTAAAGGATGGAAATTGGGGGGAGGAGGAAAAGTGTTCTGGGAGGTTTTCTTTTCTGCCTTTGGGTGATTGGGTTTTCTTTCTGTGTCTATTGTCTGTTGTTATGTATTGTTTATTGTTATGTAGGTTAATAAATGCTTTTTTTCCTATTTCAACTTATAGGCCTGCTCTGCTCTGTTCTTGATCACATCTCACAGCAGGTTATTAGGAAAAACATACACTCATGGGTGCACTGGCATTTGACCAGCACCAATCCATGACAGTCCGCCTAAACTATGGACTTAGGATCATGTTTATTTGCTGACAAATACTGAAAAGTATCGTGGGCTTGATGGAAATTTCCAAGAGCCACGAGTGCCTGCTGAAGACAACAGCTGTGAGCACAGCTGGCAGTATCACTTGGTGTTCTGCACTTCACAGGATCTGACATTGGACTTTACTGAGGATTCTTAAAAAACAAAATAATCTTTATGTAAAAGTAATAAATTACACACAAGAAATCTCTGAGTGAATCATCTAATTTCCTTTTAAGTTTGTTTTCTGTGGCACATTGATCCTTTACAGAAGGACAGGAACAATGCAGAAAATAAGTTTTCGGACATTTTTTATGTAAAGGATTGGATGTCAAGAGAAGAATGGCTGAAGACATAGAGTTCATCCCCAGGCCTTGTGAACATTTCAAAGTTACAAAATCAACAAAGCAGTTTTCAGCTTGGCAAATGCAGTCATTGTGTGAAATCTTTTTCCATAAGTCATCTTAAAGATATTTTCAATGGCAAATTAATATAAATCTACTTTTTCAACCTGGCATATCTGTGGTATTAAACACCAAAGAAAACTATGAAAGCTGCTTTTGTTAAGTCAGTCTAGAAATATAAGAAACTGGGCTAGCAATCAGTTGCCTTTGACATGGGAGAAATTAAGATGCTAAAAGATATAGAAATCCCTTATCGGGGGCTGCTGTTACCGGCTACCTCGCCCCAGGAAATCTATATGTCAGAGATTTGGAGGTTCTGAATCTCCGGCTGAAGCGTGGTTGTGGCTTGAGAAAAGAGAGCGGCTCTCGCTGGATTCGGATGGTTTATTTCTCTAGAAAACCTCTCCAGGGTAGGTGGAACGCAGAGAGGGTCCAGAGCCCACGTGCAAGAGAGCGAAAATTCCTCTGTCCCCAGGTTATGTACCCGGGGGGCAGGTCTCCAGACAGGAAAGGGCCGGGACCACTAGCCAGTACAGTATTATAAAGACAATAGGTGTAGGTGGCACCTAATTACTTGGGCAAATCAGGGGTTTCATCCCCAGCGCCGAAAGGGACCAGGACTGATAAGAGACTGAGAGAGCTGAGCTGGCCCACAGCAAGGACTTCTCTCAGTTTGCCACCTCTCTCTCTCTCTCTTCGGACCAGTGAGAGGTTTTGTTGTTTCATATCATTCATTCCTTATGTTTGTGGGCAGTTCGTTTGTTAAATAAATAGGTTTTTCCACTTTTCTCCGAGGAAGTTCTTTTCCCGGACCG
>VZDJ01000143.1:820882-836123 GCA_008694505.1 Cyanoderma ruficeps | reverse complement strand
CTACTGAATTCTGCCCATGGCAGGGGACCGGAACTAAATAACCTGTAAGGTCTCTTCAAACACAAACCATTCTATGACTCTGTGGAGTAAGAAAGAAAGGGCCTGAAAATTTTTGTGTGAAATTTCAAAAACACCAAAGAATGGTGTGAAAATGTGCTTTTAAACATAACCTTGTTTTTCCAGTCATTACAAATTCATAAGGTGCAGGCTACAAATTCCATGTAAATAGCTTCAGCTATTCATCTCCAGTGAACTCTGAAAGCTATTGGCCAATGAGGGATGCCCGAAAGAAAGTGAAAAAATAATTTATGGCCCTTTTTTCTTTTCCTTTTTCTTTTCTCTTTTCCTTTTTCTTTTCCTTTTCTTTTTTTCTTATTTTTCCCATGGATATGCTGAGGGTGGGATCTTTATCCCATTTTGGCATCAATGGGGAGGGAGCTCTTTCATTGCTGAAATTAGAGAGAGATGAGAACCATGAGTTTAGCTAAACCATCTGCAAATGGAATGTTTCACCACTGGGTTATTAGGATGAATGTGCACCAGGAATGCATGCTATTGTATCCCACAGAGCAGCAGGAGTTCCTAGGCTACCTCCTACACCAGGAATGCAGAACAATAATGTACTTTAATCTTTCTCAGTTTTGAAAAATGAAATAGGTTTTGGCATAAAATGCGACGCACCACCAAGGTAATTTCCTAGTGGAGAGACTAGAGGAAAGGAGTTTTTAATCTCAGTGACAGTAGTTTACTCCTGGTTGCGACTTACAGAGGGCAGAAGTGGAAGAGCTCATTGGGATGCCTGTGTGTGGGAGGATGCTTGCAGCTTCTGCACCCCTGCTGTCCGAGCTCTGCATCCCAAAATTGAGAGGCAGCTGCTACTTTCAGCCCTGTTGGTTGGTCATTCAGAAACTCCTGACAGCCACAGTGCACTTGGGGGGGAAATAAGCCACCCTTTCATGATGGAAACAAATCTGGTGGGTCTATTGGAAGCTCTCATCTTACTGGTGCTGCATCTTGAGCTTTGTTAACATCATTGTTATTGTCATCATTCTCCTATTCATAAGGCATTGTCATAATATAGAGTCAGATACTATGCAAGTTGTATGATTGATGCTGCTTACACCTTTCCATAGGATTAATAATGGATCTTCTGTGAGAGACAGATGATGGGAATGCCCTTATAAAAGTAGGCTTTCCTTGGATGCTCTCTTCAAGAGAAGGTAATTTCCTCAAGCTTAGGCACTCTGATCCTGTTGTACTAAGACAAAATGTGATGTCTGTGCAGTGGGAAGGAAGGCAGAGGTACCTGCCAGCCATTCCCCACAAGGACAGTGGGGTTGTTATGTTACAGGCAAAATGGACCTATGGGTACACCACTGCTGAAGAAGACTGAATATCACAGAGAGCAGAGGCTAGAGGCATCATACAGATTTGGGTATTAAGAGATGCTCTGTCCGTCCTTATCCAGCCACATTACCCACTGCCCATCTATCTGCATGTTACCCCAGAGGTCCCCTTCCAAACTAGGTACAGCAGTCCCTGGAAATGTTACCGGCCAGGCTGCATGGGGACCTGAGCAACCTGGTCTAGCTGAAGGTGCCCACAGCAGGGGAATTTGAACTAGATGATTTTTAATATCCCTTCCAACCCAAACCATTCTGAGATTCTGTGATTCATGTTTTACCCCCTACTGCGAGCTACCAAGAGCTGTAAAAGCAGTGGCCAGACAAACCTTTTCAGCATAGAAATCTACCATATCAGCCAGTAATGCATGAATAAGGGTAAGCTTTGTCTTTTGGCTTCCGGTCCACAAGGAGTAAACAAACACTGCAATCTCACCCAGACTACAAGAAGGTTTTAAATGGATATTTCCAGTTGAGACACGGGACTGAGTTTGCCTTGAAATTCTAAACCCCCAGCAGATTTCTCCCTGCAAAATTCAACTTTGAGCTTACCTAGCAACAACATGCAAGCTGTGCCTGCTCAAAAATATCCCAAATACAGCCTTTCTGGAGGAAACAATTATAGCATTTTGATTATTGAAATGGGTCACACTCACTCAGTATGACTGCTCTACAGAGAAGAGTCTATATACTTGTCCACATCAATCTGACTTCACCAGGTGTGCAGGCAGAACTTCTATTTTTATTTCAGCTGGAAAATGTATTCATGTATGCTATTCATCAGTTCCTGAAGATTTTCAAGCCCCTTGCTGTCAGGACTGCACACAGCGTTCCTCCATTTCAGTGGCATATGTTAGCACTGCAACTGTGCCACCATTGCTGTGTATCAGATCCTGTGAAACAGGCTTAAAAAAACCAAACCACACCAAACCAAGCCAAACTGAGCAAAACCAAACCAAAACCTACCACACTGCTAGAAATGGTAGGGAGAAAAATATATATTAAGCAGCTTAATATAAGCACAGTGCAGCTGTTCTGTGGTGAGTTTATTTTTAAAGAAACAACAGAAGATACCAAGTAACAGATGGCCCAACACTGATTAAAAAGCAGTAATATGTGAAGGGCTCTGCTCATGTTATGATACAGATACAGTGATTTAACATGAGAACCAATTCAGCTGCACAGATAAAACCAAACAACTCGATAACCAGTGATGTTTCCCCCTCCCATCCCTCCCCAAGAAAAAAATAAATGACAAAAGTTAAACACAATATTACAACATTAAAAAAAGGGAGGAAATAGACTGTTCTTACCTAATTTCTAGTTTTATTATTTGCAACTCCTAACTTTATTGTATCTCAGTTATTTTAAGAAATGAAGGCAGTTCACAAAACACAGATATATTAATCTAGTTTTTCTAAAAAGTAAATGTGAAAACTGAAATGAAATAATCAGTTACTCAAAAGCCCATCATTTCAGTGCCACAGGTTGTTTTTAGTTGGGCTTTAAATTTTTGAAATATTTTTTTCTCATCTAGCAACCCTCTCTGGAATTCAAAAGTGGCAAATGCAAAATTAACCTTTGGCTTCTGAGGTCTCCTTGCTACACATCTGCAGCAGAAAGCCTCAGCACTCACAGATACAGAGTTTTGAAAGTACCTCAGACAAATACAATTCATAACAGCAGAAAACAGGTAACAGCCACAAAAACTGTGCTGAAAACCTCAACCTAGTGCCACAACTCTGAGTGCACTTGAACACAATTGGAAGGTCATTATGCTGTACCTGCGAAGAGCATTTTCAAATGCAGCAAAACAAGGCTGTAGGAAAAGTTTTAAATCTCTTATTTGACAACCAATATTGTGGAAAAAGACAGTGAGGGGTTGGGTTCACAGTCCTTTCCATAGTTACGAAAAAAAGCAGAAATATCCATTCTTACACAACTTTCTGCAGCCAGGTTCAAGGTGTAAATGATGACAAAGTATTAAAAATAACAATAGTGTAAATCTCCTGAAAAGTGACATTAACAAAGTTAATAAGTAGGAATACTATATACAGTGGACAGGTCAATGCTACTTTTCCACATCCCATTTTGCTTCAAAACTATAGAGCTAAACAAAATATAATCTGTTCTTCATAAGGAAAAGAAAAATAATAGCAGATTTTTTGTTAGGGAAAAAATATTTAATATTCAGACCAGGTACTAAAGAAGTGGCCAGGGAGGAAGGAAGAATTTGGGATGTTGAGATTAAGCAATGGGACCACGGATGCTGTAGACAATACACAGGAGGGAGACAGTGTAAGTGGGGACAAATGAGCTCTTATCATCATTTAGATGTAGGATGGTAGGCTTCCTGAATGCCAAGGGCAGCACAGAGAATGATAAACAGAGACTCCAGAAATGGGATCAGCAGGAGATGGGAAGAAGAAACCCAACAGGGGTGGGTGGGCCAAGAGGCTGAGTTACGGAATCTGAATCAGAGGGGCTTTGGAAATCTCCAAGTACAGCAGGGGCTGACATCCGAAAGGGCAGTAAACAAGTAGAGAGAGACAAAGGAAGGGCACAGAGTGCCTTTCAGACGTTGCCAGTGCTTCTTGCAGGCAGTTAATAAAACCTCAAGAAAAATCAGAGAGACCTGGGGATGGAGATGGAGATTTTAAGCAGGAAGAAGTTAGAGCTTGAAATGAGCTTCTGCAGATTATAAATACCTGAGTAGATAAGATAGAAGAAATTGAAAGGTCTGGCCAGAGACAAGATAGGTTGGAAGGAGACAGGGTGATACAGCACAGGGGGAACAATGTTAGAAGGGAAGACAACCCCCTACACACAGAAAGGAATAGGGTCAGGAATACTCAGAGCTGCAAAAACATTACTGTTTTCATCACCACAGTAGGAGCTGTCCCTGACGTTCTTCATCACTTTGATACTCCTCAGGGCCTCATCAGGGCTTGTTCTTCTTCATCTGTTTTTTCTTTCCAGCTCTAATCCTTTCTCATCTCAACCTACCAGTAGAACAGTGACAAAGGCATATTGAGCACTGTCTTCTCCCAGCTGTGCAGTGGATGGCTGAAAAGGAGAAAGAGCCAATGGAGCTTCCATGATGGGGCAAAAGATTATTAGCCATGAGGGTGCATCTCTCTAACTCTTCTGAGCAATTATCACTGCCCACTAATGTGAAACAATTGGTGTCATCCCCACTAGAGGGGCAAACCTTGGCATCATCCATCGTGGCAGACAGCACGCAAGAGAGGAAGAAAGTGGGCAAGAGTGAGGGCTTGGAGTTAGGCCTGCTACAGGAAAGGGGGATTTTAGGCAAGACTCCTGTTGAGGCAAGGCAGAGGCTCTGCTTGGGAAGATGGGCATGGTGAGCAAGCTGCAGCTGTCTCCCACAAGCAGTCACAGCAGAATAAAGACAGCAGCTGAAAGGAGCCACGTGTACGCAAAAAACCCTCTTTGAGTCCTGCTGGTTTTGCTCTTTTTGGATATCAGACTTGGAACAGCCAGCAGCATAACAGGGCTGGAACATCACTTCCGCATTTGTCCTGTTGAATCAGAATGCAGTAACATTGTCCATTTAGAAGATAACTTGAAGTGACCTATGTTTTTATAACTGCTGAATTTTTTAATGCTAGAAAGATAAAACTGTAGGCATTGATATACCTATTCTTGAATTGATATTAAGAGTAAATAGAGGAATGTGCTTGTTTTCAAATGTTATTCACCTGGAATGCTTGTTTGAATTTAACAGAGCAAACCAGAGCTTTATTTAAACATTATAATTGAAAACCAGCCTACTTTTTCTCCAATACCATTTCAAATGAAATTTGAAAAAAAAATTACATGAACTAAAGGAATCCCTACATTTAACTGCTGATAGCAATATCTCCTTGCCTCATCTGGAAGTTTGGTCAGGTACTGCTGAATTCAACCTAGTTCTGGGACTTTCCTTGCTTGGTTAGGCTACACATTGGCCTTGAGTTTCACTATTTCACTGCTGTGGCATAGAAAAAAAAATAAATAAAAAGGTGTCATGCTGATTTAGTGATTTAGTGCAGCTTAGAAGTAAAGGCATAAGATTCTTTACCATCATGTTTACTGCCTATAAATCGAAACCTGAAATGTCAATTCAAGTGCAGAAGTGGCTTCTCTTACATGCTGGGATGTTATTTCTCTCTGGTTTGGGTACCCTCATGGTTATCGGAGACTCCAAGAGACTGAGTTTTATAAAACACAGAAATCTAATTTTACTTTCTGCAGAGCAACATGGAGTGCCAAGCTTTTCACACTGAGGCTTCCAGAAGATCTGCTGTGTATGTGTTATACAGAAACACTTCTGATGCTTCACTATTTCTGCTGGTTTATGTCACATACCACGTGAAGCATTCTGCTTCAGAGGGGAAGAATATATTAAGGCCCCGAAGGATTGCCTTTAAAGAGACTCTTTGGCCTTCAAAAACCACAGGAGAATATCATTACCATATGAAAATATTTGGGCAGGGGAAAAAAGGATGAAGAAAGCCACAAGTGAATTTGAACAGAATATAGCGAGTAAAAATCAAGCAAAAATAAATTTAGACTAGAAATGTGAAGATAATCCCAGAAATTTCACCTGGATGGATTATTTTACAGGAATCATGGAGGAAAGAAGCCAAAATAAAAACCCAATTGACTCAATGCTTGATAGAAGCATTCACAGCATTACTTCAACTTAAACATGGTTCTACATGAAGGGGATGGCCATCCTGTAAGATGGGAGCCTTGTAAAAGGTTCTGCTCTCATCCTTTCACACTTTCTTAAGAAAAATTGTGCACTGCTGAAAAAGTGATAATATAATATCTAGTATCAAATATTGCTGAATCCCTGCCCAAAAGAACTTCAAGAATTATTGAATTCTGAGATGAGAATTCAATTCTGGGAAGACTGAGATGAACATATACCAAAAAATACCTTCCCATAAACTCAAGTGTCTTCATTCATGCAGTGACTTCCATGTGAGATGGATGCAATGCATCTCTGAACATCATTGAAGTCTTAAAAAATACATTGGGAAAGAGTACTTTGAGATATTTAATTTGTTCAAGGTTTTGGGGTTTTTTTTGGTTTTTTTAATAGACCCAAGTTCTGATTGCTCATCTCATTTGTTTGGTTAAAAAAGCCAATGACAGCAAGTCCACCCAAATAGTAACTGAATTGCGTCAATGTTATAGTTATACAGTCATACTATCTCTCCTAACCCACAGGCAGGCTGTTTGAAAATAGTTATTCCTTGTGGAGATGGAATGTAGTTTCCTTCCTCACACAGATTTATTTTTCTTTTGATTTCTAATATTTTTTCACCTACCTTTTACAGTTTATGTGTCTCTGAAGAATGTGATGGAAAGGTCTCAGCACAAGTCCACTTCTCAAAATCACCAAAAGCTAGCTCAAACCTTGCTTCTTCCTTCCAGGGTCTCAAGACAAATTTTCAAAGCTCAACAAAATCTAAGTAAGATATGGTCCCTGAAAATGGATCTTAACTGAAATAGGCATCTTTAACAGCTTGTTTTACCACATGTAATCTTCTAGTCTGTAAATCATCTCATTGAGATGAGTGACACTGCTGGTAGTGAGGACACAGAAGCAGGACGTGTTGTGGAACTTGTCTGAGTGATCCTGACAAACAGGATTGTTAAAATAAGATACTTTTAAGGCCTTCCTCATCTTTGCCATTCTGATCAAATATTTGAACCTTGAAATCATGAAAAATATTTGAGAATAAAGGGATTTAGAGCAGAGTCTGAGGGTTTTTATAGAGGTGAAGAGAAGACTGATAGCATAGTTACCTCTTCTTTTTCCTTTAGAACAAAGCGTCATTTCTCTTGCCACAATTAAGGTAAAATAACATTACAACCTATTATCATTCTGATGCTAAAAAAAATTCCTCTATGTGGTTTTAAGATAGTTTTATACTTACTACTAATGAAGAAAAAAATCCACCTTCCAAGATATATCAAAATAACAAATTCTCACATTTCTTTTGTCTTGAACACTCACTCACACACTGTATTAAACGAATTTTCTGCCATTATTTCATCATCTGTGTCTGTAGTTGAATTTGACAGTAGTAGTAAAACATTGCTTGCATTTGCCATTAGATGATGTTAATACAATTATTATTTAATAACAAGAATAACCTAGCATGGAAGTGAGCATTTTTATAAAGAAGAAATATTTTTATAGAGAAAAGACCATGTTAAATTGTTTTGACTCTAAAAACAGAAAGATAAAAATCAACTCCGTGGGAGTTGCAAAATGCTGGACTGCAAATTGTACTGGACTGCAAAATGCTTGTAAAGACCAAATCAGAATCATTGAAAGTACAGAAAAGCATTTATGACGTAGAGGAATTATTCTCAGGCTCTGATCATCATTGCAAAAAGTAAGGAAGGAAGTCTCAAACTATGTGTGAAAAAGAACAGGTAATGACAAATAATTCAGTAATTATTGCCAGATTGGTCCTGTAACACTTACCAGACGGAAAGGGCAAAATACATCCAACTACTTCCGTGCAAAGAGGAAAAAGCACGGGGTTTTAACCCATTCCTTCCTGCTTCTCCTTCCATCCTGTCCTTCCCTCGCACGGTTCCCAGGACACGTACACTGACCGGGAGGCAAAAAAAAAAGAGGAAAATTTCTAAGTTGTCCAAGGCCAGGATCACCCCTGTCCTCCCTCCGCAGGGCACTAGGGACTTTCCTTCTCCCCACCCCCCAGGATTTTGCTGGGCAAGGGGGTCCCAGGGTTCCCCCCTGCCCCCGTTAAATTTCTTTCTGTCATGAAGCTCCCTACAGGGTAAAATTAGGGGAGGGTTTGCTGTCTCTGTGGGTGTCTCCTCCCCCTCGCACTGAAGGTTATCAGCCTAGAAAGCACCTTCCTTATCTACTCCAACCACCCCTTTATAGTCCTTCACCCTCCCTTTTCTCTCCTTTCTCCCCCCACCTCAGCTTTTTTTCTTTTCTTTTTTTACCCTTTCTTCCAATTATTTTATTTTATTATTTTCTTCTATTTTCCCTTTTTTATTTTTTTAAATTATTTTTTTAACGCTGCAAAGGAAACAATCTGCACATTGCAGCCCCCGAATGCAACTGGAGCGGCACGAGGGGGCGGGAGGGGCGCGGGAGGGAGCGTGCACAGCATCTCACACACGCACACACACATGCGCCGCCTTCCCTTAGCGCTGCTGGTCCCCAAAATCGTGCCACCGATCCAAACTCTGTCGATAGGAGGAGCATTTGGGATATCCTCTGGGAGGGTGGCGCGTGTTCGGAGTGGCTGCAGTCAGCGGAGAAAGGGGTGGGGGGTGGGAGTCCGTGGGGGATCTGCCACCCCCGAGGCTTCTCGACCACTTCTTCAGCAGCTGAGAATTGTCTTTCGAAACAATTTTTTTAAAAAATTTTTTAAAAAAATTAAAATCTAAGAAAACCCAAAGGAAACTAACAAGCAAACTAAAACTCCCCACAACAACCCCTCCACACTACCATCCCCTCTCCGAAACAAACGGCAAATAAAAAAAGTCAAACCTAAAAAATTCTATTCTTTCTACCCAAACCCATCAAAAGGGAAAGGAACTGAGTCGCCTCTAACCAGGCGAAGAGACACCCCCGACACCAAGTCCAAGAAGTGGGTATTTGCTTTATTCAGTGCACCCGGTGTTCGGCGGCATCTCCTCCCAAGAGCGCACACACAGCTACGTAGCAGATTACAAAATATGGCTGCATTTATGCATATTCATAGTTTTCCCTAGAAAAGGCGTGGTTATCCAAACCATTTCCGAACACTCGTTACCCTCGTTAGCACACGCGGCGCGCAGGCACAGCGCACCCTGGTGGTCGCACTGAGGAAGGCTCCGCGTCTTCCCCCGCGGTCTTTGAAGGCTGGGCGTCTTCCTCGCCCCGCCCTTTTCACCTTTCTCCTCTCGGCATGCGCAGTCCCTTGTTAGCGATTTCTTCGCTGGTTTTAGCAAGCTGTGCCCTTAGTTTTCGTAAGTTCTGCTCCCTGTTTCTTGCCAAGTTTCGTCCCGTGTCTCTAGCTTGTGACTAATTTTTCTTAGCATCTCTGTTGCTTACAACGTGTCTTATTCTTGCCCACGTATGCCTAAGCACAGTGCTTTTAACCGTTTTAGAACAAAGAAAAAAATCCAAATTAATAAACTGCAGCAGAAAAAATCTAAAAAGAAAAAGGTAATTAAAAAAAAAAAAAAACCTACCAAAGAAAAGCAGAAGGCAAGGAGGAGGAGGAAGCAGGACCAAGTATGCCATGAGGTCACTGTCTCATTTTGCTACAGCCTCCCAGAAGCTCAGAAACATCCTTCTTCACCAAGACAGGTCAAGTCTTAAAGCCGTATCAGTATTGACCTGATAGAGAAATCACTGAAATGCTATTATTATTTGCTTTAAAGCTTTCACTCATCTCGTCCTTCAATTCATTTGAAGCTGAAGGAGCTGTAAACAAAGTTTTTTATGTGAGGCATCACATTAAGGGTTGTAAATATCAAGACAGCAGTTTCTAGTTTGCTCTACAGAAGGTTTTTTACCCATGCAGATTAAAACATTTTGGAGAATAAAAGGCCTAAATAATTCAATAGTAATAGCTATCACCCCCACCCAACATGGAGTGCTACTTACTTGCATGTATTTCATATCCATAGTAAATCATGTTTGACTTACTGATTTGTTTTTCTGTATGGAAATCAAGGATGTTTATAGATTGCAATTATTCCAGTGTCTGCGTTGTTGTTGTTAAAAGAGGACCTGCTACACAATCAATGCCTTGTAAAAATGACACTTCAATGAGAAAAATTGTGACATTAAACCCCTGCATTTTTCTCTCACAACTGTGATTTATTAACTTCAATGTTAAATACAGATGTAAAAGACATCTTGCATTTTTTTCTTTTTCTTCCGTGTTTTCCCCTCAAATGATTATAAACACACAAACTGTTCTGTTCCTTTCTTTCCAAAATCCACTTCAATAATAGCAGACTAATACAATTAAATCATGATTGTTACATGTATTTCCAATTTGCTTTCACTTTATAGCTAATTACAACATTTTGCAGCATTTTGGAACTGACAGCTCCAAAGCACTTTAGCAAAGATACCAGGAAGATGCTTAAATATTTTAAATGCAAAATAAACACTTTAAAAATACTTATTGCACTAGGATAATAAATATAGTCTCCTGCATGTTTAGATTCATAACAGAAGTATAGATATTTTTAATCAATCTTCCAATAATAAATACAGCAGACTGTATGACTCCAAAAAGAATTGCAAAAATTCAAATGGTGTTTTAGAAATTTAGAATTGCAAAGAAAAAAATCACCAACTTTATTGTGATTCAGTCAAAAGTTAACAACCATGTTTTCAGAAAACTACCACTATGGCTACTGATGAAATTAATAAGGGGAGACTGAATGTGCACTTTTTTTCCCCTTTCTTTTTTTGCTAGCAAGAGAAGCATTTGCAAAATGACACAGACATCTGGCTTATCACAACCCAGGGTCAGTCGATTTTATGGAAGTTTAAATTGTTCAGTCAAACCACCCTGAATCTAAATCAATACATTTCTGTGCAGAGATTTTTCAGCTGTTGCTTTACGCTCGTGCTTCAATCATTGAGAGCACCTGGGGCTTTCCAAAAAGCACAGCCTTTTCTGCTGTTTGTCACGACAGATATAATGAGCTTGCCTGGGAAAAACCCTGGGCTTTCTGCAGGTATGGCAACTCTTTTCCACGGAGTAGAGAGAGCTCATGGAGAGCTGCCTGGTGGAGCACCAAACATGTGTGAATTGAACTAAAGGGAGCTGTGCTGGCACCTCCAAGCCCTGGGAGGCTTTCTGTTTTGAGAAAAGTGCAGCTTGGGGAAGTTCACAGGAAAAGTCTGTCACGTCAGAATCTCCACTCCTGGCAATGGCTTGAAAGTATTCTGTCAGGGGGTACACGGCCACCAGAGCTGAGGGCATTAATACTTCCATTGATTTGCATTTTGTTCTTGAGAATGAAGAACAATGAATGAAGAATATTTCATCAATTAGGCAATCAAGGGCTGTGTGAGATATGTCCCTTGTGGGTGTCAGCAGACTGCACAACTGCAAGAATCTTCTCCTTCCTTCAGCCAGAGCAACAGTTTTCCAAGTGTAAAAAAAAGAAAGAAGTTTCATTGCAGTCTGATTTTGTCAAAATGCATAGTAGTTTATGTTAGTTGTTGCAACCATAATCCTTTGAGGTTTGAGAGGAAAAGTTTGCAGTGCTAGGGCTTTCCAACCCCCAAAAGAAAAAAATCACAAAGCCAGACAAGGTTTTTTAAGCCGTCTTCACTTCTAAACAAATCACATGTATTCAGACAAAGTATGTGTTCCCAACAGTTTCATTGTAAAGAAAAGAACCAAGAATACTAACACAAAGAAGAATTCCTTCTTCAGCCATATTCTGAAATTCTGTTGTGGGTCAGTAGGATCCAGTTTAACACAACACTGCATGGGCAGCAAGAATAAACATCATACAGAAGAAACACCAAAATGATTACTGAAACTCCTATTGCAATTTGGTATGATTTCAGGAAAAGTCTCCTGCAAGAGTAACTTCATTCAACCCATGGCCTGCTTTCTACTTTAGCCAGAAGACCCTGGAGTACCACAGTGGGCACTATGCCTTTTGTAGCCTCTGCGAGGGGGTGGTGACAGGAAAGTGGTGACAAAAAGCTTTATAAAAATAATGAAGATCAGGTTCTTTTTCCCTTTTTTTTTTTCCTTTATTTTCTTTTCAAAGCATCTGCTTTGTGCTACTTATAAGTAATCTAAGAGCTGGAAATTTCACCTGCAGAAATCTAAGTTTCAAAATTTTCTGTGAGGTGATGGTTTAGGTGATGGTGAGGCAGCTGTGGATGCTCCCTCTCTGTACTCTTCCTCTAGCAATAGAACAAATTCACGTCCATCCATCTCTGGGAAACAGGAATATGGTCTGTGTCCCAAAAATGAGTAAAACTTGGCAGGAATTGAGTTGAGCAGCTTTGCCACAGAGCTGTGCACTCAAGTCCTACCTTCTCACAACAATTCTCATGCTTTCTGTCTCTTGTTATTCCATAGGAAGGAATGTGAACCAGTCACCTCCCTGACACAAGAACTTGTTTGGGTTCATAGGGGCCAGTTTTTTGTATAGAGAAATGAATGTAGAATGGCACAAGTCAGAGGAAAAAGACCAGATTAATTAAATACAGTCAAATGACACACCATCTTCATTGCTTTGCTGGAAAAAAAAAAAAAACAACCTAAATTAAGCGTACTTAATTATTCTTAATACAAAACATGAGTGATTCTGCTGCCTTCATCAATGCATATATTTAAACTGACAGCACAAATGGACAGCCTTCGCCTTTTGGTATATATTCACTTTTCTAGCCAAAGGCTCTTATTTTTCTCAGAATATGAACTTGTTGAATGTGGACCATTTGGTAGTATAAAGCAAATACAATGTAATGTCTAAAAAGGATTTCAGCAATTTTAACTAACTGAAAATTTGATTCCAAGCACTGGTGTTTTTGGTTCACTCTTGGGGTGACATAGGAATAATTTAAAAGAAATCAAAAATTCAGAGTCAGCCAATTATTTTATATTTCACTGATAAGTTCCCTGTTTTGGACCACTGAGGTTGGCCATGTAGATCTACCCCCTCACCCAGAGGTCTCACAGTATATTCACACATTGTTGAAAATGAAAATACACAAAAAGTTACTTGAAAACCATTACAAAATTAATTTTTGCCTTTGAAAATTTGGCTGTGAGTAGGTTTCTCATTCTTACACTGCTGAGACCTCTGTCCTGAAAAGACGGTTGCCTCTGCTTAGAGTGATTTATCAAAGGCTTTCCCTGAGCTGTACATCTCAAAGCAATGCACTAGAAACTGGCTATTAATATCAATGCAATGACATGTTCATGACGTGCAGCACGAAGTTTCTAGAACACTTTTGTTAGCATTACAAATTGCTAGCAATTTGTTAACATTACATTGGTGTTACATAACAATGTCATTCTTTGCTGTGAGGGGTGAGGAACTGGCACAGTGCCAGAGAAGGTGTGGGTGGTCCAGCCCGGCAAGTCTAAGCCTAGATGGCATGGAGCAACCTGGTCCAGTGGAAGGCGTTCCTGCCCCTGGCAGGGATGTGGAATGAGACGACTTTTAAGGTGCTTTCCAACCCAAATCATTCTAGGATAGTAACAAAGACTGCAAAGCCCCACTTCTCACCTGATTCCTCTCTTCCTGTATTTATTTTTGTCATTCTTTGTTAACAAAACAACTTAGAGGACCCAGGCAAACCAGCCAAGACAGGCTTAAGCTGCAAAAAGAACTTAAAAGGAAGAGCAAGGCAGCTGTCTGCTACAGTCATAATCCCAGCTGTGGCACTCTGAATCTCTCAAAACTAGATGAAGGGAGTTAAATTATCCTATCTCGGAAGTTGAAGGGCTTCACCCTCATGCAGGGAGACACATACACCTCCTCTGGGCATCACCACCAGGAGGTGCATAAGCACTGATGAATAGCTCAGTGGGCGAATGAACCATCTATCGATCAAATCCTGCTGCCGAGACCACAGCTCAGCAGCTTTCAGAAGTGATTTTTTTTCTGGAAAGACAAGTCTAGAAACAAACTATAGATATATGAGGTTCTCTGCAGCAGTTCTCTGCGTTCAGAGGGAAAAGGGGGGTGGTAGATGGGAAGAGAGAGCACTACCTCAAGGGGTAATTTTTCTGGTTTTCTTTGTTATATACACAACCAATATACTGTTGGAGAGCAGGTGTAATTGAGAAGTAATAACCTGCGGAGGAGTGACCCGCTGTACTGCCCAAAGATGCTAGCAATGGCAGCAAAGGGAGGAACAATGTTTGGGGGAAACATTCTTGGAGTAGGCAGAGGTACTCCAAATGGTAATGATGCTGCTAAATTCTCAGAAAGGAGAGTATGATGAGAAGTTAAAGCTATGAAAGGTGAGGAATACCCCTGGTGATGTGGAGTGACCTGTCATCCGGAAGAAGACAAACAATAGAAAATAGTTTTGATACAAGACAGAACAAGTGATGGAAGAAGGTACCTTGAGGTTAAAAGAAGGTCCCTCAAGACTGTAATTTGTATAACCTGTAAAATCATGTTGTTGGAAACTCCCAAGTGTCCCTAAAGAAGATTAATTACCTGACTTGTTGGAATAAGCTCTAAGAGAGAACCTGGCACAGCCAGAACAGGATTTTGCAATGAATGCATCTGCCCACCATCCTCAGCAGAGAGACAGCATGAATCTGAGGGAAAAAATACCTGCAGCAAGTCTCATATTGTTGCATTTTTTCTGCCCTCAATTCCAGTCCAGACCTATAGTTGGGTCCCGGAGCTGCTTCACCAGCTGGCTAGCTCTCTGGCCACTATAGAAGGAAGGCTTGGTGGGTCTGAACCTCAGGCTGAAGCGTGGTTGACAGCGTGGAATAAAGAGTGGACTCTGCTTGGGTTTCACCTGGCTTTATTCCTCCCGGTTACCTCCGTGTGCAGACGGACAGAGCAGAGAGGGAGAGTCCCAGAGCGAGACCCCGGCAGCCCCTCTGTCCCCACCTTGAGTACCGGGGGCGTACACTGAGCAGGGGAGAACTCGGAACCAATCCCGGGGGAGGGGGCTGTGACCCAGAATGGGGGAACTTAACACAACAGTGAAAGAAGGTGGTACCGGGGTATCTTATCAAATCCTAGGGCTTTTTCCCCAGAATCTTTGACATCTTACAAGGTGATTGACAAGGTCTATCACAAGGGAAACACCATCGGGG
>VZDJ01000143.1:754862-820861 GCA_008694505.1 Cyanoderma ruficeps | reverse complement strand
GGATGGGGGTATAGGAACAAACCATTACAAACATATAACAAAATATACAGAACTTTAGAAAACCCAAAACGTGCACTGCTACACAGACCTTTCTTGTTGTCCTTGATGCCATATCACATGAATTCTCACCTGTCCTGACACCACTTCTTCCTTCCCATACCAGGATTTGCACTCTCATTACAATATGTTGTGCTTCCATGGTGGGAATGCAAATTCCCAGTGCTGTAGGGGCAGCCAGGGCACAGGGTAGGCATGTTTTGACTGAATGGTGGGTAAACTTTGCACACCACAGTCAAGGACAATGAACCTTTGTTGCCTTCCTGCTGCCAAATCACTCATCCCTTCATGTAAGGGTCTGAGAGCACCTTGAGTGGGGCTCTTAGCAGGCCTTCCTCACCACCCAGCTGCAATGCCTCAAACCTCCTGAAATTTGCAACTTCATGACTAGAATTTCTTAAAATATATGTGTGTATGTGTAAGACTGTGCATAATTGTGTTTGACTTACTGCCACTTTTCTCTTTAACATTCCTCTTAGTTAGTCCTCAAACATCAGATGTATCCATGGCAACAACTAAAAACCAGTCTGCCAGGCCTTACCAACAGTATTTCAAAATTACAGCTATACAGGGCATGGCATATCTGTGTTAACTCACAAATGTATCCTTAATATAAGTGCTCTAACCAGGAAAGTCTAAAAATGTATTATTATGTATAGACCTGACTGAATACTAATACAAATTTTATGTGAATAATGTTGATACTTTTTTTTTCTTTTTCCCTTGTGTGAATGTTCCCATCAACTTTGAAGGAAGCAAATTGCTGGCACTTGCTTCCAGGAAACCAACCCTTGAGAAAACAAATACACATCTCCAAACAGGCAAACATGGGGTTTGGCAAGTAGGACCAGATAACCCTACCAGTGATCCCTTGCAGCCTTACTGTGATTTTGTTTATGATCTTGAGTTTATACTCATTCAGAAGACAAAATACAATCTGAAGCACAGCTGGGAAGATGTTGGATTTCAGAAGTTAAAAGCGACCCAAAAAAAAAAGGCACAGATCATTCCAAATATATAATGCTGAACAAAAAATCAAAAAATCAAGTTTTTACAATAAACTTTGTGCAAATTTATTAGGAAATATTACTTTCTTCTGTGAATTATTGACTAGAAAATGCACTATTGATTGGGTTTGTGAATGCTAATTATTTCGAGGCAGAATGTCTATATTATAAATCCACAACTTTGAGGCATTCCTGCCTGACTAGGATGGACAACTGAAGTGGCTGAGCAAATCAAACTATTCTCATATTACTTTTCAAAATGAGACGAAAAATTGAAGAAAGACGTGATTTACACCCAAAATATCCAAACCACACCATTGCATGATGGAACTGTTTTTCTACAATTTTTAAGGTGACTTTGAATAGGAAAATAATTTCATGTCCAGGATAGTTAGTGAGAAAGTGACAAATTTTTTTCGTTTGGGATTTTTTTTTGTTGTNTTTTTGGGGGGGAGGTTTTGTGTGTGCGTGTTTTTGTTTGTTTTTCTTTTGTTTTAACTAGAAAGTAATTTTTTTTTTAAATCATCTTTGCAAACTGTGTAGTTTTCAGATATGTGAGGGTGAAAGGCACTCTCTTTTTCCACAGCAAGGAAGTGATGCCCTTTTCATGTGAGTACTGTCACCTCCAGGACTGGGGTACAGTGGTAGACCTGCACTGATTCCCCTCCCTTCCCTTTTCCTGGCCAGGCTGAGGCTGCCTGTGGGATGCTGCTGTGCACCAGAAATATTTATATAAGCTGAGGGAGACTTACAGCAATAGCACCACCATGCAGATGGGAAAAAAAGACGGAAAAAATTACAAGACCATTTATAGGTTGTGCATACGACCTTGCTCAGAGCCCTGCAAAACTCAATACAACACTGCTGGAGTCACTAACAAACTGAAGCACTTTACAAAACCTGTAGCTCTTCAATAATTCTGAATTGCTCTGAAACACTTGTGCTCCAAACACTCATGGTCTATAAAGTATCTTTTAACCACTGAATATTTATAAAAGGAATATTGTCAAAATTATGGTAATTCAGCTCCTTCAATTGCAGGTGTGAAATGAAATGGTTCTGTATTTTTCTCTTAAAATTTTTGCTATTCACCAAGTAAAAAAGTGGATTATAAGATGCAAGAAAAAGAAAACAATAAATTACTTCTCTGGATTTAAAAAAAAAAGTTATCTTATGCAACATTAGCTAAGCTATCATGAACTCTTTTTCTCTAAATGAACTCTTTTCTTTCATGAACTCTTAGTTAATATCCACTTCATGAGCCAAAAAAATCCCAAACCATGAAGGGTTGTACAATCTTCAGAGATTTTCCTTTAGTACCTGAAAGCATTTTATGGTCAGAAGATGTGTACTTGAAGCATGTTATGCTGGGACCTGAAAATACATTAGCAAATATGTTCTGCTTACCACTTATTTTTCTATTACTCACACCACACAGCAGAGAGCAGCACTGAATTGTCTAGATCAGACATTCTTAACTAGGAAGTTGTGCAAATAAGGGTTATCTCAGTTTAGCTACTAAAACAAAAGAACACTGGTGTGTGGGAGGAAAAATTTCAGAATAACTCAAAAGGACAGGAATATTTATTCAACTTCAATTAAGAAATCAATTACAAAAACATCCCAAACTCTTATTTAAATAAGGATGGGAGTGGCATAATTCAGCTTCTGCTTTGTAAAAAAAAAAAATCAGAAAAGAAAGGCTTCTGTATTAATCACCACAGTTAATTAATTTAATTCACAAATATCTTAGCTCCTTGAAAAGAGTGGTCCTTTGGGATTTTAATAAAACACCACTTCCTCTTATGCTGCTCACTGATGAAGTATAAACTTATTTTCCCACTAAAATGCATTTCTGCTCACACTGTTATTGCAAAAATCCTCCTGTCTCTGTCCCAAGAAGAGGGCTGAAGAGAGACATCTGCTGAAGGTGATTATCATGAAGTGGCACAGTATGGTGCATGAGCAATTCCACACCTAAAAGATGTGAAAAAAACAGAAAAAGCTGCCAGGGAATGCAAGAACGTTTNTAATATTTCTTCCCTCCCCTCTCCTGATCAACTAAATTAATGACAAAAACTAGGTCAGCACAAATGAACAAGGTGAGCCAGCTGCAAACTAAATGGGTAAAACAGCAACAAATGAGGTGGCTGTGAGGGCATATGCCCCAGAGTTCAAATTGCCAGGGAACAGCTTCATGCAGCTTTAATCAATTTTAAAATGTGCTTAGTCTTAGTTTTTACAAGTGAGTTTAAAACTACCTATTTCACAATAATTTCTGAACTATATTTTGAATAAAACAATATAATAAACCAGTCACTAAAGTGTAAAACTTTTAAAGTAAGTTTGTTGTCTTTTTCAAATTAATCAAAATCCATCCCTTTTGATTCAGCAGGGACTAAGATAGCATCTCTCCTGGTTTGAAAGACAGGTGTCTGTCAAGGAAGGCAGGAGCCTCCCTTGGAATGGAAAATGTAACCCCCTTCCATCCGAATTGCTATAATTTTGAAATTAAGGGGCTTTCAGGCAGAGATATGAGAATAGGAATAGCAGCTCTTTATTAGTGTGTATAACAAAGCAAACAAACAACAACAACAATGGCAGTGACAACAACCAGAACCACAAACCTAGTGAGGCCTTCTCGGCCTCAGGCACTTTCCCCCGGGTGCAGTTCCGGTCACCGCCAGCAGGGGCGCTGGTGGCTCCCGGCGGGCAGGGCGGGTGCGGTGATTCCCCCGCGGCTGCAGGGGGCGCTGTGGGCGGGCTCGGGGAGCACGCAGTAATGGCGGGCAGGCTGAGGGGGGAAGGGATGGAGGAGAAGCTTCATTTCACAAACCCCCTGGGGCAGCTGATCCCAGTGCCCCAGCAGGACCGTCGGAAACAGCATGCNAGCCAACCAAACAAAAAAAGCTGACAAAAGTAAACTACATGAAATTCCTCCAGAGTTCAAAACCAGTTGTGTGAAAAGGAACTGCATGTGCTATATGAAATAGAACTGAAGTAATTCTCATGTAGTGATGGATATCATACCCATCTCCTAGATTGTTCCTCATCCTTGGGGCAATGTCCAACCCTCACCTAAAAGGGTGAGTTTTCATGGGACAAAACAAAGGAGAATTCAACTGTGATTTTCAGTGGGCTAAACACTCCTACATCTAAATCCAGGATCAATGTGCCTCTGCTTAACCAACAGGACACCAGTTACACATGAGTATAAAAGTCTTAGCAAAACAGACCAGAGTGTCCACACACATTTAAGAGCTCACTCTGAGGTGGACAGGCTTAAATACTTCACCCTCTAAAACTCTCTCCATGTTTCTAACCACACAATGGTCTAACATTTACCCACTAAACCAACTATTTACATTGCTAGTTGAGATTCATTGCAATATTGCTTGTTAAGGAAGGAAACTTAATTTTAAAACCTTTTAAACTGAATGACCTGCTAGAAGTATATTAAAATAATTTCATTATTTTAAAATTTCTTAAAAGAAAGGTCATTTGCATAGTGATCATTTTTCACATGCAAGACCAGTGGCCATTTTTCACCATTCAGATTCCACCCCTTCCTTCCCACCTTACATTTAATTTTCACACCTGGTAGCAGACTGGTTAAAGAGATACCACAACCATGAAATACAGTCAAGTAATTTAGGAGTTTAGAACAGTTTAAAAGCTAATTTTATTTTTTAAGTCTATGAGGCACTTGTATGTTGTCATTTTCTCAGATAAAAGATATAGTACATTGTATATATATCTATATACATAAACATGTATATATACACACAATGTATATAGGTATATATTGTATGTTGTAATCTTCTCAGATGTATATATATACATCTCACAATACAGTTTGCCAAAAAGAAACCCTTTACTCTTCTATCTAGTCGAATCAAAAGGTACAGAAGATAGAAATAAAAATGGGATTGTAGAGACTGAATGCAAATTGAAGAAATAATACATTTTATTTAAGCAGCATATCCTGCCCACTTCAAAACTTAGTCCTCAGTATTTCAGCTTGATGTTTACGTAACATAATTTGTTTGTTAAAAAGCAAAAACTCTACTAAATCCACATAAGCAAATAAACCAACTTCCAAGGTACTTCTTCCTGTCCTGCTGAAGAGCTGCTCTATTTAGCATAGCTCTGCATTACAGGCATCACCTGACTTTGGGCAGATTTATCTCTATTTAATGTGCATCACAGATACTGCTTTCTTGGCAAATGCTGCCTTCCTTGGTACAGCTCTGCGATGGAGAGAAAACATCTCCAAGCTCTTTGTCTTGATTAACAAGTTAAGGGAACAGAGATTGAAAGTATTCTGTTAATCATAATCTGGTAAAAAATAACAGTAAAGCATGACTGAAGGTAGCTATTAATTACGTAACAAAAGTCCTTTTTCTGTGAGTTTGGAATAACTGTGTTGTATAGAAGCAAACGTCAGGAACTTATGGAGCTGCCAGAGATCGGATGTGTTTACAAAAGGCAGCAAACCTCGACCTTCTACAGTTTCCCAAAATGACAAAGTCATGCTTGACTTAGGGGGTGACTTAGGTATGTTTTAAATCTTGCAACAGCTCTTTCTCTAAAATGTCTAAGAAAAGTGACTTTCCTAAGTGGGAGTGAAGAGAAGTGATAAATAACAGTGGATAGAAAAAATAGTAACATGGAAGGAGAGAATCAAAGCAAGAAAAGAGGCGAATTTCTTTCATAACCAAACTCAAAAGCAGACAAACAGCACACAAATCAGAAAAAGCATAAAAATCTACAACTGGAAGACAATGAAAAAGCCAAGAAAGCTGAGAATATCTAAGGGACAACAAAAATTAAAAGGAAAAATTGTAGTTGTCATTTAAGATGGAAATTAAATAATCTGCTGTGATGTCAGGATGATTTTTTGCCTTTTATATACCTTTTAAATAACTTTTATGTATCCTCAGTATTCTTAGCATGCATACTTGTAATTCCTCAAGTCTGATAACTTAGTATAGCCCTAGTATTTTGTTAGGCCAGGATACCAAATATCCTAGAAGCCTCATAGTAGGAGGCTGGAAAATCCTATGCCATCTTAAGAAACCAAGGTCTTCTCTAGAACATATCCAATAAACCAGAGATTTGGCCCATCCAGGGGGGAATTCCTCAAATGGGGAATTATCATGCCATTCATCCAGGATTCCCATTGGGGCATCCTTGTTAGATATGCTAATTTGTAAGGTCTATAAACTGTATAGGCGATCTATTGTGTGGGTGCATTGCGGCACATCCCACTTTGGCAAAAATGTGCACCATAAGGATCCCTACTAAAATACCAAAGTAAAACCCCTTATCCTTTAACCCTGTCAGGCTTTCAATTTTTTAAGACCAGGAAAAGACATCAGCTGGAATACTCATTTGTTTTTCAGAATGGCAGCTCAGGATACAGGAAAAAATACAGGGAATATTAAGACAGATTTATAGATAAAATCAGGAAAGTTTGAGGCAAGTTACTGGCTGTCGTTGAGTTGGTGGTTATATATAAAAAGACATATATGTAAACTTGGGTATAATGCATGTCTGCATGGAATTCTGATGGCAATACATTTCAGTGTTTTCCTTAACATATTGGGGACTGGACTAGATGACCCTTAAAGGTCCTTTTTAGCCCAAACTGTTCTATGACTGTGAGATCCTAGTTTGTTTCTGTAGAAAACAAAGAAGTCTAAAGGACCCAAGTTAAAATTAGTTTGAATTGAAGTAACTTTGATGGATTGGAGAAATGGCCTAAAATTAGTATATTTTTAAAAAGAATCTCAACAAAGTGCTAAGTACAACGTTTGATAAAAAGGAAAACACATATACGTACAAAAAAAGGGGAAACAATTGTTTTGCAATTAGTACTGCCTAAAAGGAACTGAGAATATTCAAATATCCAGGTAAGAATCAGTGCTTCAAAATTGTTGCAAAACAAGTAAAGTGAATTATGATTAGCATTAATAAAGCTGCCTAATTAGCACTTGAGAGGTTCTTGTCTTGGGGGTGGTGTAAGGGGTGGCATGAGAAGACCATGAACACAGTACTACTTTATACGAGTATACACAGGGTGAGTAATAGTTCTGTAAATCTGTAATTACAGATTCAAGTAGGAGCATTAGCGCCTGGTGGCCTCTTTGTGGGGGAGATAACAAGGTATGGGATGCAAATAGAAATGGCAAGCACGTGCCTGGGCTGCCTAGCCCACTGTGTCCATGGGAGGACACAGCTGGCACCTTTGGAGGTTGCTCTACTGCAAACACTCCTCAGCTAAAAACTGTGCTCAATGAAGTTCAATTCAGCAGCATTTAGAAAATGAATTTTCATAGGATGTTTGCCTTTTAAGACATCATTGCCTGTAGGCAGAGAAAAACAGTTGTATTGCCTTACTTTATTTTCAAATTTATATTAGCTTTTTACTAGATGTCAGCAAAATGTTAAAATCTTTTACCACTAAAACTTCTTGAAAGCATTGAAAGCAACACAACATTAAAAAAAGACGCATAGCCTGTGTTAAAGAGATTTATGCCTTTAATGTGGCAAACCAGCCACAGCCATGCCAATCCAAAAGTTCCAAAATTCCAATCCCAGGTTTTCAACTGAAAAACAATACAGACCACCTCACCTTGCAGTTTTATGGCATTAGTCCTACTTGTTCTGCAGTACACAATATCATCTCCAGCTTGCCCCTTTTGCTTTTTAATGTGATACTCATTCCTCATACAGAGGATGTTGTCTACCAGTATGCATTGAAATGACAGAAAACACATCATACCTTTCTGTGGAAAACAAATTCCTGTCCAGAACAACTGCTTTCATTTTGTAAATTGCAGCCCAAATTCCTTGATATACAACTCAGTTGATGTTCCTCCAAATGGCAATCCAGGATAGATACAGACGTTTGGGCTGAAGATTTTTATATTTTTGCCTTCTTGTCAGGCTGATACCAAAATATGTGTTCATTCAAAGAAAACAGATTATATGACCAAAACTTGGGAGGTTTGTCCTATTCACAATATAACCCAAATGAATGGGAAGAAAATGGACATTGCTGATGCTTTAAGACCAACCAAACTCCAACTAAGAGCTTGGATTCTTTTAGTTTCTGACAATGCACAAATTCTACACAGTATACACTATATATCTACAGAAATGACCACTTTGGGAAATCATACAAATTTTATACTTGTTGAAAAGCTGCTTTAAAATTTGACAGGTTAGAGGAATGTGACAGGAGTTGGTTATTCAGAACCACTGAAAGTAGCTTGTAAAGCTCATAATTCAAAGAGAAAGATTCTTTATTTTTCTGTCTGCTTTAAAGAGAGACGTATCATGCTCCCATCTCATGAACTGAAATGCTGACCTTCCCTCAGGCTCATTAGTGCTGCACCCCCTGGAAAGCAAAACTCTAATCACAACTCCAAAGTATTAAAAAAATTACTTTCTTTTAATATGGGTTTAGATAGAACATGAATATTCCTCTAAAAAGAGCAATTTTCTGGTCCATTTCACAGTCCAGGTAATAACCCAGTAAGGAGGCAAGCAACAGTAATTGTGTTGCATATTCTTTGAAAATGTATCATAAAATGCAAATCAAACCAGCAACATCTTCAGTATTTTCTCAGCCTTACCTAGACCTGACAGCACAGCACAGGTACCAGATGCTTACCTGCTTGTCTGGAGGACTTTCCAGGCTTTCCTCTCCCACTGCACATACTCAGCTAAAATAAACATTTCAAAAAATTGAGTCCTCCCTATGGTACTGCACTGAATCAAGCATGTTTGCACATGACAGCAGAGGTCAGCTGAAGACCTTTTAAGTCCTTTAAGTTAGACAGGGTGGACCTGGTGAATTCAAAAGCAAGATTTCATACAACCCTTGAAATCCAAGGCTTGCTTTCATTCCAGAAGCATACTGCCAAGGCTTACACTGTCGTATTTCGGGCTAAACCATTTTACTGCAAAGTCCCAGGGATTGTGGATTCTAAAGGCAACTTGAAGCTTCAGGCTGCATGGAGAAAGCAGGTAAGCTGCCTTCTGAGACACAAGCACATCTCCCACTATAGTTTCTTTCCTTCCTCTTAACCATTACTTTAAACCTCACCTTTGCTGTTAAACTTCCAGAAGGGGTCCCACAGCATAAATGCACTGTAACTTTCAAATCCCCATCCCAAATGTCAAGACTGGCTCTTCTCAGCACCATGCCACACTTTGCTTCTGCAACACAACTGATGGCCATTGCTGAAGGGGTCTTTGGTACCACTTTGGGTTTAGGCTAAAGAAGAATGTTTTCTCAAGGAATTTTTTTTTTTTTTTTTTTTTACACCTGTGGACCTATTTGAGGAATTTTGGCATCATTCACCAGCACTTGTTGCACACATGGAAAGAAAAAAAGAAAATGCATGTGTACAAAGTCTGATATTCCAAAAGTCAAATTCAAGATGGTTACAAGATGTTATTAAGTATACTCCTTCTTGGTGCTGCTAGGATGAAACACGCAAGAGAGACCTTGTAATGCTTTTACACCCATTTCTTTTTATAAGAAGCAAACACAACTCCTTTTTAAGTGATTTCCTACTAGGAAGGGTGACAGTCAGGAAGAGGGACAAATCCTCTGAGTGTAAAACTCAGAATTTCCTCCACTTATCATGGTGTACAGCCAATCTGTCTCCAGAAATGGTTCAAAACATTAAACAGTGAAATACACAAAAATGAAAACACTCCTATGAAATCTCTAATGGTTCTTTGTGATTAAACTGCTGTTCATGTGAGTAAGACACTACCTGTGTTTATACTCAAAAATTATTTATTCTGCTGCACCCAAAAGAAGGAGGGAATAACTGGTCTACTTAATTATTTCTAAAAGTATACAATTTAGACTAGTAGAGAAACTGGTAAGAAGCCTGGTTATTACACGCTCTTTGGAGATTTTGCAATTGATAAAAAGTAGTATATATCACACAAAGTAGGAAAAAGAATCACATTGGTAGACAATAAACATTTATTGATCTTTGGCTTTAGAAATTGTCCTATTTTGGATATGGGAGATACTATATAAAATAATGGAAGGGTTTTCTAAACCTAAAGTACTGTAAAATAGTCTATCCTTTACAGTGCACAAGTGCAAGGCATGCAGATTACATGTATGCTGAAACACTATAGGAACATCACTGCAGTAGACATTGTATGTCCAACATGGGTTAAAGCTTTACAAAGGCAAGCAAGCTGATGGGGCCACTTGATAAACAGCAGACATCACAGATTCTCTTACATTTGCTGTGGTATTACCATGAGCAACTAATAGACAAATTTCATTTAAATAATGTGTGCATTGTAAAAGCAGAGTTAAACTGTAACATTTCAACAAAATGAATAGGGAATAAGAAAGTATAACCTGGCTTCAATTTTGTGAAATTTACTGTTGTTGATGAAATTTAAGCATTTAAATGACAAAACAATTTTTATTATTTTCACATGAATAAAAAGTGCTGCCTGAGCAAGGCAAAATTAGGTTCTTAAATGCTCTGCAGTAGAAAATGTAATGTAACTTCTTATGAATAGTGTAAGGAAATATTTAGCAAGCCTACTGTACCAGATTTTCCCAAACAATGTACCATATACAGTACAGAATTCTGTAGCCACTTTTTAGAGCCAAAAGCTCAACATGCTGTGACAAGCCTTCCTCAGAAGGCGGCTTCCTTTGGTAGATTTGGATCAGCAAGACCATCTCAACTTACAAGCGTTTCCATGCAGAACATATAAATAACTCAGGAGCAAGGGCCTGTTGTTTCTTCACGTTTTTAAACTTCCTTGCTGAACCAGTCAGGTTCTACCTTCAGCTCTTGCATTCCTGAAGGTGGAGATCAGTTTTAAAGTAAGGATGGTTTCACAACTGAATATCCTAACAGAATTCTACAAAATTCTACAAGGTGTAACTTCTTGAAGCTTGGTGTCAGTCAGCTGTATCACCTTTGGTACCCTGTGTGCTCCAAATCCATAAGGATTCAGTGACCTCCAGTAATGCCTTTCTGAGCCCAAGCAGAATGACTTACCTGGCTGAAGTCACCAAGTGCCTGCATAACTGGGGTATAATTAACATCCAGGTGTCATTACAAAACTTTGTAAGTCAATCCACTCCAAATCTTGTAAATACTCATCTTCAGTCATAAAGAAAACAATGCAGAGGCGGCAGGTGTGAAAGGGAGAGGTGTTAATTTAAATTAGGGGTGTTCAATTATCAGTCAGATATGGGCAAATTGTTAGATTACCATTTAATTGTTAGACTGCCATTTAAGTAAGAGGAATGGAAAAGATTTCAAAATCTTGTCTCCAATATGTAGTAACACAGAATCACACAGGGACATTACATAAGCCAAAAAGTGTATGAAAAAAATAATGTCATGGCAAACCCTATTTCAAGGGCTACCAGAATCACCCACGATTAGGCACTTTACAGTGTACAAAAAGAATGGAATATTACTAGAGGTTGTTAATAGCTGTAGTAGTTGTACCCAAGTATTATCCAGATCACTAAAAAAAACCCCAAAACAACCAAAAAACATCCCCAAAGTGAGCTTTTCCAACCTGTGCTGTGCTCTTCTGATCATAGATCCTAATGAATCTTTAAAAGCATAGGAACCAATTTGTTTTTAAACAGCAGGTAATGCAACACAACATCCATATAATGCAAACACCACTTGACATCATCCTCGCTGTGAAGCGTGAGAGTCTTAGTACTTGTAAAGCTGTAACTATAAAAATCGTATTTTAACAGTATTGTAGCAGTAAGAGGAAGCTAAAATTTACATATATATCATCAGAGTCCTTCCCATTTGGCAAATACTGAAATGAAGGGAGGGGAGTCTTTTTGTCTTAGGTCTTTGTTCTAGAGTAGAAAGTATTATGTGCTTTTCACTTAAAGACAAAAAAAAACCCAAACTATTAACTGAAGAAAAACACTGAATTTCTGTGTTCCCAGCAACACAGAGACAAGTAGAAGATTTAAAGTAAAATATTTACAACTTGGAAGATGTTCCCTGCGCAATTTGTAACCTGTCTACCTTATGAGAAATTTTAGGCCGAAATTATTTAATAGCATCTTTGCATTAATATTTGCTCACATACATGGGAAGACTGAAACATTAGACAGCTTTCTGAAATTTCTATTACATTATATTTTTCCAGATGTATTCCTCCTAGAAAACCTTACATACTGTTAACAATGGAACAAAAGAATGACCGAAGATGGGAAAAATAAAAACTGCTGGCACATCAAGACGTGGGTATGAACTGAATTTATGAAATACAATTGTTGGTGCCTTTTTATTTGTCCTATCTTTTAATGAAAAATACTGTGAATATACATTCTGGAAACTTAGAACACATACAGGAGGCATTTACTATGAGCAGAGGAAGAGAGAATAAAAGGCTGACTTTAATCCAAGAATTTTTAGCCAGGTTTTAAAAAATATGTTGCAGCACAATAAAAAGAGTAATGACCT
Organism: Cyanoderma ruficeps; assembly: GCA_008694505.1. Classification (NCBI taxonomy): domain Eukaryota; kingdom Metazoa; phylum Chordata; class Aves; order Passeriformes; family Timaliidae; genus Cyanoderma; species Cyanoderma ruficeps. Next base: position 808,284 of record VZDJ01000143.1, on the reverse strand, counting down.
ACTACTAAGGAGTTTGTAAAAAACTATTCAAAGTGCTTTGGAGATGCGTATTTTATAGATAGCAGGGTCATATGGATGTTGCTGAGAAAAAATGCTGCAAGTGCAAATTTTAAGGGTTCTTGACTGATGTGTAATCACATGGAAAAAATCTGGTATTTACAGGTGGATTGTGGACTTTGATATAAAACTGCATACCTGTTAATACTTCAGCCTGAACATGAATTTTTTTTTTAAAAAACAGTGTAGAAGTTTTTGACTTCTAGTTGCACGCACCGATATTAATTTAAAAAATGAAAATATGATCCATGGTATTAGGATTAAAATTAATTTCCATTAGAAACACCAGTGAAATCAAAGGTATAAAAATACATATACACTGGCATGCAAAACAACATCCAGTGCAATATTACTCTCCTGGCAGTCCACAGTGAGAGACTGGAAAAAGTGAAGTGCAGCATATACAGATGTCAGTAAAAGCAGCCTGGAAATGACATGATGACTTCCTGATCTCACGTAGAGGAGGAAGACCTTTCAGTCTAGAACTCAGGAGTGCAAATGAGACATACCATCCACTTCACCACATGTGCTGCACAGGTCACAAAGCACGGCAGGCCTTCCTAAAGAAGGAGTTGCACAAAAGTCACTCTGAAGCACAGACAGACCAATCTGCATCAGCCTGCTTAGTGAGATCAGACATCTGGCTGCTAAGCATCTGTTGCCTAGATGCTCTTTAGAGTACGTATCCGTGAGGTCAAAATATTGCTCTTTATTTACCATTTGAGATTTAGGCTGCAGATGCTAAAAATAACAGTCTTACTCATAATGGTAAAGATTCACACTTAATATTTGATTTAGGATACAAGTAACCTGCTGTTGCCTTCCTCCACTAAGATTTTACTCAGGTGTAACAGAATCCTCCAAGAGAACACACAGTTTTCTTTGGCCTCATTCTTGTTCAACATCTCAATTTTGTCTGGGCATCTAATTCTTAAACCTTAACTAAAACTATAGGTATTTTAAAGTGACAAAATAAACTGTGGGGTTAAGTCTGGGTGTGGAGGGGCTCTATTGAACAAATAAATGTACAAAATATGTCATGTGAAAAAGCACGAAGCGTAGTGCTTAAAAACTGATCAAAATTATCTCTGTGGAAAGCACAGCTATTTGAGAATAAAGAGACATAAGGCCTTTTACCTTGGAGAGCCTTCCAACAACTTTAAGATCAGATGTATTCAATTTCTATGTGATATATCCAATATACCTATTACCACTTAGCTGTAGTTACTGTAACAAAATACAGTACTTTGAATTGTTCCCTTGAAGTTAGCTGAAATTTCTGTACTTGCTAACCACTAAATAGAGTGAGGTTATGCTGCCTAAATGTTGTGTTGATGTCTTGGTAGCATTTTTGTTCTTAAGACAAATTTGACTTTATGATCCAGGGAAAAAGGTATCTTTGTTTAAACACCCTGCAGTACTAGTGATCCAAATGAGGAGAAAAACAACCACAAGAGAAATTAATTTTCTGTAAGTATCTTTGGTACAAGGATGTTCTCTTGTACTCATGCTACTATTTAATCTGTGGATCCTTTATGCAAGTGAATTCTGGAAGAGGAAAAGACTATGCAGCTAACAAAACATCGAAAACTGGCATAACCTGTAGCTTGAGAAGGAATCAAAAGAGGACAAGTGCAGCCTGAGAATGTCACCTACGAAGTGTAAGAACAGACTTTCTATAATCTGTTCTCCTGTTCTTAATCAACCTCCCTTAGCTCAGAAATAGCCCAAGGACCTCCCTGAACTTCCTGGAAGACTTGGATTTATCACTATCTTAAACCTTTGTCTAAAGGGACCTACATAATAAAAGTGCAGAGTTTAAACAAATATTAACAAGTTTATTCATGCTTAGATGGAATTTGAAGTTATTTGAAATACTTAGATAAAACCAGATAAATTTAAACTAAACCAAAGTCAAAATACAATCTTGAACTTATTTAGCCTACTTGGTTCTGAGTAAGAAACAGGGAAAGTGCTGCAAATCGGCAACAGAAGTCACATCACTAAGAGAGGACATCTCAATATAAGAAGAAAGAAACAGACATGTTGCCAAAGGAACAGTTACTTCTAAAATTTCTCAGAAACTAAGGATGATCTCACTGTGGCCTTCCAGTACTTAAATGAGACTTATAAAAAAGAGGGAGAATGACTTTTTGCACAGGCAGGAAGTGACAGGACAAGGGGGAACAGTTCTAAACTAAGAAAGGGGAGATTTAGATTAGGTGTTAGGTGGAGACTCTTGCCTGTGAAGGTGGTGAGGCACTAGATAAGGTTACCCAGAGAAGCTGTGGCTGCCCATCTCTGGAGGTGTTCAAGGCCATGTTTGATGGGGCTTGGAGTAACCTGGTCTGGTGGAAAGTAGTCCATTCCAGATCCATTCCAACCCAAACCATGCTAAAATTTTTGGATTAAGTAGTGGGCAAAGAGCCAGACAAAATGTTTAAGAAACCTGAGTAACACCTACTAACCTTTCAATCACATTTTACTTGCTTTTCCCTTTCTGCAAGATGCTTTCCCCCTATCGCCAGGAGCTGATAAAGGTCTCCATAAAACAAACATACAAAAAAAAGCATTTGCCAGCTGTTGTTTCAAAGGGACTTACTACAGAAGTGAGCAGATACTCCTTTGAACCTTACACAATATATGTGGAAGTCAGGACTATCAGGGTTGCTACTTGACTTCAAAACACATTTTTAATCGTATCACATACTAGTAGGAAGCACTGCTCATAACCTTAGCAATATGGTCCCTCTTGTTTCACTGTCACCACACGTTTCCAAGGCATTTACTGCCATATTTTAGCTTTTCATAAACCTTCTGGACTCATGTCAGGATTAAATCGTTCCAAAGAAAAACCATCTCCCACTCACTGCTGACCAGAAGGTCAATGATTCAATTCTGCAGAAGTCTGTATAACAATGGAACATCACAGAGGCTACAAGCACTGATCTTCATGTTTGTAACATGAGGTGCCTATTTTTCACCATGATCAGTGTGATGTCTCAATAGTAAGGTGGCATGAGCTCTTAGGAAAAGCTTTGTGAAGTTCAGCTACATGATCCAGTTATTACCTCTACTGAATGCATTATTATATAACTACAGTTCACTTTTATGAGCTTTCAGAATGACTATGTCAGCAGAAACTGTTGCTTAACATTATTTTGAAGTATTCTCAAATATCCAAAATTTACTCCTTCAGACTGCAACAACAGGTTACATCTCCTATATAGTGAGCTTCATCAGGCAAGTTCACTATCAGAATCAAACTGGTTTGCATTGTTTTATTTTTCTGATCAAAAGATTGGCATTGAACACCTAACTCTAACCTAAAAGCCTAGCCTTCTTAATTCTACTAGTAATGATGCATCTTGTAGTAACGATTGGTCTTGAACTAATACAAAAGTGGGCCCAGTATTGTTGAACCTGTCATATTTTGTCATTCAATTATTTATCTGAAAGATACTTCCTAGGAATGCTTTGAGATTTGAAACTATGAGGTCGAGTATTATTCTTTAGGCCAATTCACAGTAAAGCCTTTGTCACTGTTAGGTACAAAAAGTTGGTGTGAAAACAACAGCGCTTGCAGCCCCAGTCACACTGAAATACTGCAATGAAACCAGTAGCATCATGCAAGGTGTTCTCAGACATCCCAAACACATGCAGTAGGTACTAGGCTTGTGTATACAAATCTTTCCCCAATAAATGCAACTTAAAAGGCTTTCAACGCAGGAAGATAGTTTATCACCAGCTTAAAATCTTGATTTTCTGCATTCATTGAGTTTGTTTTCCCATATGGTAGGTTTGCTACATATTAAATATTTAGTTAAGCTTTTCCATTTATAAATGCTTATTATATGCCAAAGCTGTACACAAATTCAAGAGAAAAAGAACAGTAACATAAAAACAGCTAGTATTAGTTAAAAAACCCACTGACCTCTGCAAAGTGTAATATTAACTGTTTAAAAAAGCTACTACGTATAAATCCCCATTCCTGTTTTGCAAATACACAAAACATCTGTAAAACTGTCAATAATTTTATGATTGAAATCTATCTCTCCAGTTAAGCAAAAACTGCAAAGTTGATACTTTGCTCTTTTTCTTATTACATAGCTGTTTTATTATACATAAAATCTATTTCTGAAGCCAAGATATATTAATTATCATTATATGGTCAAGTTAGCACAGATTAAAGTGGCAAAATATGACGATTTGACAGAGGAGAAATTTTAAGATTAACAGTTTAAGTAGATCTTTTCTTCCAAGACAGTGTAAGTTCTTTAGTATAGCTAAGTACCTCTAAAGAGGCACAAAAAACAAATAGCCCTTTCAACTGAACTAAACTTAAAAAAAAAAAAAAAAATTTAAAGTTTCATTTCAAAAGAAAATCTTGAAATTATTAGATACACATACACTCCTCTCCCACAGCCCTGTAAGATACATTCAGGAATTTAAAATAAAGATTCCATATTTCATACCTTCATATATATTATATATTTAATATATAATATATATTTATATGTACATTACACATATACATACACTGTCTGTCAGCAGGATTAAACTGTTTTGTTTAGAAATGTTTGACTGGTGACACTAATTATTTTCTATTCTTTTGTAAATTCAATGGAATTTATCTACTACCTCAAAAGAAGAAATTTGAAAGATCCAGATGCACTCTGTGGATCAATACTAGCACCAATACAGATGGCCATTACTTTAAAATGACTGCAGGGACTGAAATAATATATTTGTTATAACTCTCTTCTTACTGCAAAAGCACTCCTGCAAAGTATGTAGGCAGCAATACCTGTCAGGTACATACATCTACTCCTGTTAAATTTATATTTTATACAACTGTTCTTACTGTAATATACAGCATCTCTTTTGTCCTGTTGGATTATTTCATTTTCCAAGGAGAAAAGTGATCAATAGCTATCCAACAGAATTTTTTTTAAATCCCCTCTTTCTCCTTTCAATGTATGGCTCAGTTTCAAGACTTAATTGATAGGCAGCCACCATCATTATGTCCAGTACCCTTTGAATTCAGTCAGTGACTGTTGATGCTTTAAAAACAAATTTTTGAGTTTGGCTTGCTATTTATGAACCAAGATACTCAGAGGTCACATCTTTTCAGCACACTTACCATCGTCTACAACACAATAATGTCAGTCAGTCCCCCGACTATAACTGAATTAGTTACCTACCATTTGGGTAACAAAAATAACAAACCCAGTTGCAATTTTAAACATTTTAAGATTATTCACCCTGAGAACATCAAGGAAGTGTTTAAAAATAATTATGATATGTTTTCTTTTCACATATATAGTTTTCTTTTCTCTTCATCTCCTCTTGGGTACCTGGGTTTGTATCTAGAATTTGACCTCACACTTGCTCTGTCAGTTGACTTGTTCACGCCACAGTCAGGTACTGGTGATAGAAGAGCCCAAAAAGGCTTGTAGAAAAAAGGCAAGCAGCAATCCACCAGGTGAGGAAAGACAGGAGTCCCCGGAACAGGAGAGGAGTGAAAATATTCTTTAGGCTTCCCAGAGCCATTGTTATTTGTACTACAGTTACTTTCATCCTTCCATCAGCAGGTGGAGACTCAGAATAAACAGAATTGGGAAGCAGACTGTTTTCTACTGGAGTGTCAGAATTCAATCCTGGGTAGATGCCCCAAGAATAATTACCTGTTAAAAAGAAAAAAGTAACAGATTTTTGTAGAATTAAATTCAAGTCCTGTTAGTTCAATCACTCTACAGATCGTCTTTCATGTTTTTTAATACACACACAAAAATGTTAAGTTTTTATAACTTAATAAATACAAACTATATTCATCTGCATGACTTCCTGGTCATACCAGCAAGCTACTGGGATAGGATTCATCTTGTATTTTGGCATCCTAATATCTACATGTGCTATAGCTGCCTTGAGACCCCTGTATGTCCTGGGTATGATTCATCTCACCAGATGGAGATGTCTACTCCAGGGTACGATGAATCACAACCTACTAAAGTCTATCCACTGCCTTTTTACAAAGACAATGGCACAACTGCATGGCAGGCTATGAAAGACATGTCTCATAAAAAAGAAAAAATACCCAACCCAGAGCAACTTCAGATCTCCCAGTAACTAATGAACCCCATATCTCACAATTCCCATTCTAAAAGCCTATTAAAGATAAAAAAAGCTGAAAAAATTCCTTTATGAGAAGCTCATGAAATTAAATCAATCATGGTTTATACAGTTAACTTTTAAAATACTTCTAAAAAGACATATATTTCAACAGAAGTAAACAGTTTAATTGGCTGCATTACACAATTTCTCAGAAAAAAATCAAACAAATTAGCATGTCATTGTAAGATACCAAAAGCAGCAACAGAAATAACTACTTAAATGTCACATATGAACATTTTAAAGTACAAGAAACTACAAGCTGTTTTTGTATCGCAAGTAGCCATGAATTGCAATTCTCTTTAGTCAGGTGAAAATTAAAAAGCCCTGTGTAGAACAGAATAAACTCTTGTTGATCCAATTTTGCCTACCTAGTGTTTTCAAGAGCAGAGTTGTGTGAAGGAGCATTACCATTGGTGCAACATACTGCAGTGCAATTACACAGAGATAATAGAATACCCGAGCCACCTGGAAAAACAAAAGAGAGTAAAGTTCGTGAGTCCAGGTTGATCAAAGCAGACCTTTATGAACATATCTAGAAAAAATAAATAATTTACTAAAAAACACAGTACTTATACATTAAAGCTGTTTTAAGAATTTTCTAGTAACTCCTGGCATGTGACATATTGTCTTCAAAAGACCTGATGAAGAAATCCCCATAATGAATTCTAGTTTCAGGACACTTACAAATCTGAGACAAAGTGCTGAAAGGAAATAATTAAAAGCATCAATTCTGTTAAAAAAAGAGAGAATCGATTTTGCTTCTGCAAACCGCATGCCATCATTCAATGATTTCTATTTTAATACACCAGAAACAAAAATAAATATATGTGTTTAATTTTTCAAGTTCCCTGTCACTTACAAACTAAATCGTATTCCAAAAATGAAGTAGTAGTCACAGTCTAAAGCCCCATTAGAAGTAAAAGAAAGCTTGCTTAATATTACAGTCCTTTTTCAAAAGCAAGATATTTTTAAGATTTCCAGCTGGAAAACACTTGTATTTTAAAAACAATGACGAGTTTTCATTATATCAATAACAACATTTAAATGGTCTTTTTTTCAGTCATACACTGTCGATGGTTCATCAACATCCATTCATATATATCCCTCCCCCTGCTCTCCATCTGTTCCATTTCTCTCAAGCTTGTAACATTACATATTTTATATAAGCTATTGGCCTGAAAGATCAAACCAAATAAAGATGGAAAAAAAGTGATAAGATCAATAGCAATCAAGCAGTGAAATAAAACCACCTGGGTTTCAAAAAAGAACAGAATGCAGCGTGGCAAAAACGATGAAGGCTGACATGAGTTTTGGGAACACCTCTCAAGCCTTAAAGGGCTTCTTAATGAGCAAGCATCAAAAAACTCACACGAGAAAAAAACAGTAGTAAGACACTGACAGAAGAAAAAGCATGAGACAAATATATTGTCAAAAAATTGATGGAACATGACCAAAAAAAACCAAATTAAAAAGTAATGATCACTGTAGAATGACAGACAGGGAAGAATTCACTGGTTCCTAAAAAAGGTAAAGCAGGTATGATTAGTAAAACAAGACAAGATTACCTCTAGTGACTATGGACTTCTCAAAGAGAATATATGAAGATACAGGAGAAATTGATTTAAGAAATGCCACATCGAGAAGACATTACTGTTTTAGAGCTAGGAATAAAATTCCCAGTACTAAAATAGGGCATTTACAGCAGTTGGCATTGTTCCATCCTAACTAGTTGCTACTACATGTATTTCCTTTTTTTTTTTTTTTTTTCTGGAGCAAGTTCCTAGCCACTTTGTTTGTAAATAACTACTGCAGAGTTCACTCATGACCTTCAGACACTCAGTGTCACTGCAAGTAATAATGACAATCCTGGAAGAGGAGTCTTTTTCTTATGGCATCCTTCAGTATTCCTCCTGCAATAGACCCCAACTCAGCAGGACCATTAGCACTACCATGCAACACTAGAAATTTAAGTCTATTCTGCAGACAACACACAACAGCCTTCTACCTTCTCCATTTGTTCAAGGTATGCTTTACTACTTTTCTTTAAAAAAAAGAATCCTCAGAAATTTGGCCTTGTCCACAATAAAATAGGCAATTTTGTAACTAGTCTGGTGCACTTCAAAATAGTTGGACAGAATTAAACATCTGTCATTTTATTCCAAAGTACAACCACCTCATCATAAATTTTCCCTTGATTTAAAAATCATAGTTGGTAACAGTATTTTACCCTTCTATCAAAATTCGACTTTTTCTTTCCCATGTTGTAGTTACAGATCACCTTCACTCTTCGGAAGGGATCTTTTATAACAACTTCCCAATTACCAAAGTCAAAGTATCTGCACAACACAAATGATATATCACTCCACATTTTTGTTTGCAGAATTTCTCTGTAATGATGCTACTTTTATAGGAGTCACAGTCTAGAAAGCTTCACTTAGATTTGTGCTCTGCTGCCACAGAAGACAACAAATTGGGAAAACAATCAGTTTGCACAGTCAAAGCACTATGTACAACTTCAGTGCCACCATACTTACCATTTTCTGTAAATCAACCATACTTATTCTACCAGCTTCCTTTTTCATCTGATCCACACTTTTCTGGGCTAAATTCAGATAGGCCTGTAAATGATGACGCATCATAGCCAACCGTAAAACACACAACAGGATTATAATCCACAATCTGATGGTATCAAATGTATCTTCTGACATTCTGTGGATAATAAAAAAAGGGTAATGCTGTTTTCCAAAGACATCCTACTGCTACAGTTATTTGTTTGCATCATCTGTAAAGTAACCTTGAGGCAAATTGCCAAAAGTAGTTAACACACAAACTACAGTTATGAAGTTCACATGCAAGTAATATTTACTTTTGTCTTCTATTTCTCTTTCCTACTACTTCTCAGTAGCCCTACAGCATTAGATCCGAATTAGTATTCATTTGTCTATAAGCAAGAGCAGTTCTTAAATGCTTAAATTCTGAGTAATGAAAGCAGGACACTAAAAACCAAGGTTGCTCAGATAATTACAAGTTTTCGAACACACAGCACTAGACAGTAAATAGTACCAGATTGTAAATGGGTACTTCAGTTGTCTGAGATACCCAGTAATCCTCAACCCACATTGTAAGATGAACTGAGGAACAAAAGATACACAAAATATGTACATCTGTTGTTTCATATAATAAAACACAATTGAGTGTTTTGCTATGTAAAAGCTCAATGGTCTCAGGATCACTTTAGAAGCTTATCTCACCTCCAGAAAAAAGAAATCAGCCCACTGAATGTTTCAAACCTATTTCAGATTAGCGTGACTAATTGTGATAATGACAATCAACTATCATACTTTTACAGTATTTCAGATACCACTCTTCTCGGAAACTCTTTCCCTTTTTATATTTTAAATATTTTACCTATCAATTCATCTGCATGTAAATCTTAAGACACATTTCCTTGCTTAGTTCTCATGCTAACGTATCTTGGATTGTTTTCAGTGAAACTACTTCTCTCCTACACCAATATGCAAGGTACAAGGTCCCAGCAGGTAGTAGTGAGGTGGTATTCCAATCCTACAAAAAACAACATGTTACTGCCAAAGAGATGTCAGAAGACAGCAGCTTTTTGGGAACCACCACTTTAACACTCAACATTCTGCAACCAATTCTCATTCTTCTGAAATAAGAAGCTCTTTAGAATTCAGTTGCACCTTCCACAATACCTGACAGGAGATGCTATTCAAGTCTTTCATGTTTGTATGACTTTCAAAGAGCTCTAAGACAGTGTTTTGTTCTCAATACCCCAGAAAGAACTTTTAAAGGAAATCTTACAAAGGAATGCTCTCTTTGCCCAAAGGTGGGCTCATAATGTAGTCCTTAGTGATTGGTTTTACCCACAGTAGAACCATAAATAAAGGTGCCAAGAAGTTTATATGTAGCAAGGTTCTGGAAAAAAAAAGAAAAAAAAAGAGGGAACTTAGTAAACAAAACAAAACAAAACAAAACAAAAAAAAAGGACCATACTGTTGAAAGTGCATACAAATTCAAAAGGAGAAATATTAACTTTAAAATAGTTGGGAGAAAGATAAATAAGAAAATTACTTCCCTATTTTATAGGTATGACTTCCATTTCAGCAAAACAGTAATATTATATATTGTGAAATCACACTGGATTTTGGCTTCAAAAAGAACAGGAGAAACAGTTGTCAAAGGTCAGATTTCACAGTATAATGAAGCATTTCATTTAGAAACCCTGATTAAATGAAACTTTGTACTTCAATTCAACTGAATGTACTCAGACCAAAAAAAAATACAGTATGAAACTGCACAACAAAAATAAAAGTAGCACTCTTTACTAATCTTTGTGTAAAAAAGCAGAAGAATTTAAAAAGGGGATAATTTTTTTTGAGTTCTCCCTGAAATTAACATCCTTCTTCATTTCTGAACTTCTAAAATTTCTTGTCTATTTCTAAACCCATTATCCCAATCATTTTTCATACTAAAATTAAATGAGAACAGTTGAAGGGATTGGGTTGTTCTGTTAGTTCAGTATTTCATCACTAACAGAACCAGGTTTGTCTTCACCACAGTGCTTCTACACTACAGAAAAAATGATGCAATTAAAAATTATTCTAAAGAACACAAGAATTTCCTGATTGCAAACTATCAAGCTTCCTAAAACCATTAAAATGTTTGCATGTTACAGGAGCTGTAATCACACACAAATTTAAATCTTTGGTTTCAGATGAAGAAACAAGCTTTGCCAGCTATTAAGTGGTGCTAGGGAATGCAAAAGCTTCAAGAGTAAGTCCAAAGCATTTCATTAGACTGTGGAAGCCTTTTACCTGAGCTTCTACTTATTTAAGAGCTCCTACTGAGTTAATGGACTGAAATACACCAATGGGTGGCTGGAATCTTTTTTTTTTTTTTTTTTTTGGCANTTTTTTTTTTTTTTTTTTTGGCAACAGGCAAGAAAGCTGAAATACTCTTGATGCAGGCTCTGGCAAAGGAGGAAATGTGTATGAAAATTGTACAAATTTATTAAGAAGACTCCAAATTTATGCAGGGAAGGATACTACTGCCAAGGAAAAAAAAAAATCAAACCAGTTTTCAAAACCAAAAGGGACACCCTATGATTTTTATTCTGTTTACCCAGAAACAATGAACTTAGTCCCTACACTCATAAAAGAATCACACTAATCATTTTGAACATATTAGTGAAATAGTATTTGATCATTAACCTTTAAGTTTTGGGGGGTTTTTTGTCAGTGTTCCCTGCAAGTTAAGTGTTCTGTTCCATTAAGAAATAGATTTTGTGTCGGGGTTTTTTGAGTTGTTTAGTTTTGGCTCTTTTGTTGGGTTTTATGGGAGATCTGTGCATTTTTCTGGGTCACTTGAGGGACATGGGAGCTTTTGGTTTGATTAAGGTTTTTTATTTGTTTACTTCTTTGTTGTTGTTGTGTTTTGTTTAGTTGGTTGTCTTTTTCTTTGTAGTTATTTTGGTTGGGGTTTTTTAAGTAGAGTATATATTTGCCTGCAGAAACAGACATTGTTTCAGCACCCAACTTAGAGAGCTTTGTATCAGTGACACATCATCCTCATTTACAAACCCCCTTTAGCCACTGTCAAACAACTATAGTCAATAAACAATCTAACCATTTACAAAAATGCATCAGCAAGGACAAGTTACGTTCTTCAGGTTTATAAGAACTCATCACTTGGTAAGTATTCTTTATAATAGCTTTGCCTAATTATATGGATACCTTATCAAGTTGTAATCCATTTAATGTAATTTTCACATTGTTCCAGTTGAATACTGGAAGTATTGGTAGACTTTTAAAAATAACTTGGTGGTGTTGAACAAAGATATCTTCAACAACCTGTTCCAGTATTACCTAAAGAAACTAGAGAAGTTTTAATTTCATAACCACACTTCAATGAATATTAATTGCCTTTTAGTTCTTGATTAATGGATTTTTGTTTCAGAGAGTTTATATTTCTGCGTAGGAGGTCATGTCCATTGATCAAAGAAGATGTTGGCATTCTTACAGAAAAGACACAAGGAATTTTAAAATACTGAGAACCTTAACAATTAAGAACTAAATAGTTTATCTACCTGGAAAAAAGAGACTAGGAAGTGACTCAGTCATAGTCTACACACAGAGAGAAATGTAACAGCAGATAAAACAAGCCAGTAGCTGGCTGTTATATGTGGACAACTACACTGAGTGCAAGTGTACTTGCTTATAAATTTACCAAGATTGACGGACTCACTTCAAACACATTAATTTTTAAGCTGAGCATTCCTGAAGGGAAAGAAAAAAGTTGGAACAAAACTTGAACAAAAATTACTTTCTGATAGGAAAACATAATGGTTCTCTTAGGAAATTTACCAGACTGAGTATGGACACTGCCCTACGCTGCAGAATCTGTCATTATTATGTATTAAACAACAACAGTCAAGATCTCTGAAAGTCGCTTGGGAGTGTCACCCTCTCAACCAGAGAATGCTTAAGAGAAATAGTTAAAATGGACAGAACATTTTACTACCAAACGGAAGAACGGCTGAAAATTAAAATATTCCTTTAAATTGGTATTTACATGTGACCCTTATTAAATATTCTGTGTCATTTTATCCTATGCTACATTTATTAAAGGAATAATGCCCAGCTGGAAGTGTGGGTAGAAAAAAACAGTCTGTAGTTGTACTTCCTGAAGGTTCTCTTAACCTCCAGAACGACATGATGGGGGAAAGAAAGCTGAACACAGAGACATTCATGGTGGAGCTCTTGCAAGAGGAAAGGAAAACTCCTTTAATTGGGACTCTCAATTACAAGGCAAAGAATGTAACAGAATGGCTGAGCACAGGTTGAGCAAAAAGTAGCAGGTGGCAAATCTGCTCAAGATATGATAAGCAGGCGGCAACAGAAGTCTTAAGTCACTACCTTCTTGTTGGAATCATTTGCTTTGTGTATTTTTAGACATAAAAGGTTTAAGACTGAGTAGCATATACCTATTTGCATATATTTTCTCTTACTGTGTTATTCTTTCTGTTGCTAAATTCAGAGCATCCAGATGCATTTGAGCCAGTCGCAAGCCAGGGAATGTCAAAAAAGCACCAATAAGTGAACACAGAATAGCCAGGAACAATTTGAAGGTTAGTTTAGACACAGGACCCCTAAAAGAAAAGAAAGGAAATAAGCATTTTCTTGGGGAGGAATTTGGGGGAGCAGGGAGTATCAGAGACTACTTTCAACCCAACAGTATGTAACATTTACTTTAAAAAGCCAACAGTATTCTATAGGCTTCCTCTGGAATACTAGCATTATTCAAAACCAATCAGAAATTGAAATTTTAAAAAATACTTTCAAACCCAAACCAAGTCACCTATTTATTTCCTAGAAAAACAGAAAACCTAATTTACTGACTGTGAGATGTTAATTTGTTAGTAGAGAAGAAGAAAAAAGAATAATTTTATATTGTAATTAACAAGAAATTATATAAGAGAAATAGCTTAAACAGAATGAATTTAAGGATTGTGTTTTTAAGAGGAACAGATGTCTCGTAAGTTTAACTGCTCAAAGACGAAACTGATAGTTTGTTCTACCATTATCCATCAAAAATCTCCATCAAACTGTAATTACTGCAGCTTTTCACAGATTTATCTGAAATGTTCATGTGGTCATTAACATATCTAACATATCTCTTCCAAGAAATTAGTATTGTACATTAAAAAAACTATGTGAAAAATATCTCGGATCAACGAAATCACAGAATTACATACTTAAACACAGCATTACACAAAATAAAAACAGAACAAGACAAAATCTTCAAGCAAACAAAAACATCACAGTTACAGTGAAATGTAACTAAGATTAAAGAGGAACAACCCCAAATCTAGTGATTCAAATGAATTTCAGATTCTTTCTTAATCTACACCACCTAAACTGTTGAGAGACACCATCATTAACTCAGCTGCTGCTAAAAAAGGCAAAGCACTGCAATAGTTTATAACTAAACAAACACTCAACCTGAAAATGAAAACAGACGTTAGTGACCTTGCAATAGCTTAGGAAAGCAGATTAAAGAAAGGCTAAGAAACACATGGGATTCAGTTACCAGTTTCCCATGAGTTTATTCATAAATTACACTAATCTAGTTTGAGAAAACTTCTGTTCCTCAAAAATAAAGATAACCCATGCCTTCCGCATGACACTTGAGACCCACCAACCAAGAAATTCAACGTTGTGCTCCCAGTGATGAAATGCTCCCTAAATTTTAGCACACATGTATAAGGAACTGTAAGAGAAATCCATTTTGCAATATTATACAAAGGCTGCCTATGACAGTGTTTGCTTATTTATGTAACATCATAAGCTGTGCCATGTTTCTTCAACAGTCTATATGAGGCTTGGATGTCCTGTAGCTAGCAGATGTTTTCGCATGATAGGAACAGAGCTACAACCTGAAAACAGGACTGAACAACACAATTTATTCCTAATGTGAAGTTTAACACAAACTCCATCTGGTACTTCTGCACACTCATCCTCTCTTGCATGTCATAGGATGACAAAAAAATACTTATCTAGCAAACCTTGCTGAAGGGAAACACTGTGAAAAAAGTGTTTACAATTTTGAACTGTATTTTATGAACTAAAATCAAAATGTCAGAAATTATCTCCATATTAAAATTAAAACTTTAGTGCAACTTCAGCTATTTGTGAGTACTTTCAGATCTTTTTATTAACATCTTTAAACTGTTGTGGGGATTATAACTATGTACAAAATCAAAAAAAAAAAAGCAATACAAAGTCTTGCTAAGAAAATCCAAATGGTTCATAAATTCACATATAAATAGACAAGTTATAAATTCACATATAAACAGACAAGTTTATTTCCAGAAACTTACTGGGATTCCAAACCTTGTTTTTCAAGAAACTGCATAGCACTTTCTGAGAAATTCGAGAATCCTGCAGAGACACATATATTTATTTTATTACAGTACAAAAAAAAATCCCTTTTGTGAAATAAAATGCTGGGTAACAAGTCATCTTTTAAACAATTTTTCATATGTCTAGCAGAGCTCTTTCATGTGCTAATTAGTGGGCCACAATGCAATAAAACTTGATTAACACCATCTGTAATATTTGGACACTTTGCGAACTTGATAAAAGGTAACTTTTTAAATACTTTTCCAGTAAGGAAGCTACATTTTACTATGAAAGCCAAAAAGGGCTATATCTATATCTGAGAGGCAAATACAATTAACACAACAAACAAGCCAGGCAAAGATTACACTGTTTAAGAGAAACGCAGGAAAATATAGAGGACATTATTTAGAATCTTCATTCCAAAGCAAATTTTCTTAAAAACTCATGACTTGCACCATTCATTGTAACACAGATTTTCTCAAAATGCTGGAAATATTTTTTCCAGATTATGCAATCACTACAGCTGTTTCAAACACTAAAGAAAGAAGTTACCTGATTCCAATCCAAATTCTAGATAGTTTTCTGTCACAATGAGTATTGCCATTGCTTTCACAAAGAAGAAAAAACCAAAGGTGACACAGACTGATCTTTCACCTCCATCCTCAACTTTGAAATAATGGGTAGTCAACGAAAACAGTATCTTACTATGTAAGGAGTAGGTCAAGGAAAATTTAGTTTGTAAAATAACCATAACTAAGAATTATAATCTTGTATTTTGGTCATCTACATCAGTGCTGTTCTATGATGTGCATTTATTTCTTTTGAAGGTAATATGTGTTCAGCCAATTTCAGGTTAAATTGCACAACACATTAAAGCATAATAATCACATAATGCACAACCAGGAATACTCTGGAATAGAGTTTTGGTCTAAGCTTACTTAGAATAAGAAAGAAGACACATTAAAAGATGAACTTATATTTCTCACCTTTCAGATGGAATAATTTTGTTTGGCAAAGACATTAAAGGTCAAGTCTAACCATCAACCTAACACCAACAAGTTCACCACTAAGGCATTTCCTCAAGCTCTACAACTATGCACACATTTGAGAATTTTAGCTCAAAGAGAGTTATAAGACAACAGCACACTGAGTCTATCTAGGAAAGAAGAATGTATCCCACTTTCACCTTGGAAAAACAAAATCAGTCTTCGAACCCCCTCTACAACCTGGTATGATGTATCAAATCCTTTTATCTAGCCCCACTGTCACAAAGACAAAACATTTAATACATTACCTGCTCTGTTATCAGGGTGTTTTAAAAATATTAAGTATTCTTTTTTTACACATTTCTAAATGAGTTCTAAACTGAAACAGATTAAGATAAACTTATCATGATACACTGTCAACTCTTATTACTATGAACTGCAGCTCATTATAATTTAAATAGTAGACAATACCAGATTTAAATAAATTTTTTGGAGATAACGCCAGACATTACAAGATTTGAAAAAACAAAGTGAAAAAGGGAAAACAGTATTTTAAGTGTTATCTGTACCACTTCCCCCCCACACTATGCAATAATATAGGTGTATTCGCCTGCTTCTAATACTGAAAGAACTTTAATATGTCGAGTACAAGGACAAAACATTTTTGAGGGTATCTATTCAGTAAAACATTTGAACAATCATCAGTCTCTCAAGAAACTACGATTATGCAATATCACACTTCAACAGACAGCACACATTTAACATACATACTGCTGAATTTCATGTATATGGCAAAGAGACTCTAACATGCATAATACAGTCTAAGGACAACATGTAGTAATTCTAATGTCACACAGTAATCCCCTTCAGACTCCTCTATACTTTACAGAAAGAACTGATACCTCAAAAGGAAATCTTAACTCATCCCAATAAAGTACATAACAGATCACACAGATTGTGTACTGGAAGGTTTTGTTTCTCGAGTAACACATGCTTAAAACACGCCTCTTTTTACAGCTAGGGGCATTAATCACAATTTGATAACACCCTGAAGTTGTACAAAGGACTTAATAACAGTTTGTGATCAAAAGTCTCAATCTATCATCGTATTTATGAGCCCCTACTTCATGACTTCAAATGTGGATTGTGCCTGAAGGATTTGGCAAATTCAGGGAGGAAAAAGAAAGCATACTAACAATAAATTACAATTATAGTGCAGATTCAGAATTCAATAAATTCATGATTATGCAACACATGACTGAAACCCTCTGTTAGTTAAACAATCACCACTGCTTCTATTTTTGGGTTGGAGGAAATTGAAGAATTATGGCTTGCTTTATCACTTCCTTCCATTCCAAGACCTAATATTCAGGATCTACTGAAAGAATAGTTTTGGAGTACTTAATGCTAAGTTAATAGATTGCCTGCACCAGCCCCCCCTTTCATTCAGTTTTTTTGGCCACAAAAGGCATTATAGAATTGTATACTTTGCATATTGTACATAGTTGCAGGCATTGCAGAATTTATGGTACACCATTTTACAAAAATAATTTTATTTTTTAAACTACTGTGATTATGGTATTCTTGAATTTTATATTCACATGGTTAAAGTGAAAAAGATCTATCTTCTGTTCCTACTAAAACACACGAAAAATGTGAATTCACAGAAGCAGAGAACATTCTGAGTTGGAGGAGACCCACAGGATCATCCAACTCCTGGGCCTGCACACCACCATCCCCAAGAATCATGCCATTTGCCTGTCCAAACACCTCTTGAACTCTGTCAGGCTTGGTGGTGAGCAATTCCCTGGGAAGCCTGTTCCAGTGACCAACCACCCTCCACATAAAAACTTTTTCCTAATATTCAATCTAAATCAATCTCCCTTGACTTTATGCTATTTATTCAAGTCCTGTCACTGTCACCACAGGGAAGAGATCAGGGTCCCTCCTCTTCCCTCATGAGGAAGTTGCAGACTGCAGTGAAGTCTCCCCTTAGTCGCCTCTACTCCAGGCTGAAGAGAGCAAGTGACCTCAGTCATTCCTCATACGCCTTCCCCCCTTCTTCACTATCCTCGTGGCCTCCTTTAGATGCTCTCTAATAGCTGAATGTCTGTCTTAGTGCAGGACAATACCCTTCCTTGCCTGGCTGGCCATGCTGGGCCAGTCTGCCCTCCTGGCTGCCATGGCACTGCTGACTCACACTCAACTTTCTGTCAACCAGCAGCCCACGTCTTTTCCATGGCGCTACTTTCCATACTCCTGTTCCTGGTGTGCCCACACAATCAGGGTTGCCCCATCCCAGGTGCAGAATCCAGCACTTTCCCTTGTTGAATGTAGTATGGTTGGTGACTGCCCAGATCTCTAACTTGTCAAGGTTGCTCTGCAGGGCTACCCTGCCTTCAAGGAAGTCAACAGCTCCTCCCGGTTTTCTATCATCTGCAAACTTGCTTTGTATCCTTAGTACAGTTTTTCACATCTTAACACACAGGCATGAAACAAAACATTATCAGCAAAACACAAAACTTTGACATTATCATGTTGACTGCTTTCCATCAAAAATAATTTTTTTTCTGAATCTTCCATTATCACAGAATCATTTCTGGTTTTGACATACTGAGTTATCGATTAGTTGAATAAGTTTTAAGTATTCTCTGCATCCCAAAAGCCTGATGTCACAACACATGAATGAAACTCTTCTGAAACCTCATCTGACTACGTTCCAGTGACCACAAGAATTGTTACCAATGCCTCTGCATTGTACCTCTTTCACGTCAAAAGCTGTAATGCCTGGAATAAGTTATGTTAACATAGTTATGGAGATGTTAAAGCTAATATAAAGTTTAGACTGGTATTTCCTGGTAGTGCATCCTTCTACACTGCCACTAACTCTTCATACAGGTACTAAGCACAGACTCTAACAGCTACTTGCACATTCACACTACTGAGACAAAAATCTTGCATTGACAGGCAACTTCAATATTTTTACAAGTTTTGCCCTGAATTGATGACCAAACGAAAGCAATGATAGGACAGTGTACAAAACCACAGTAAGAAACCATTACTGCCGTGGATTTTCCTAAAATACATGATTAACAACTCTGTTTCACTTAGAATTGCAATTACTATAGTGTTATTTAAATTGACTACTCCTGAGATACGAGAGATGAAGCAAACAGGGCACTGTCACCAATGAATCTAAGAGTACATTGTGGCTTTATTATTGGAAGCTCGTTTTTCCATTAGTTCTATTAAACACCCCGTCATCCTCAAAATCAGAGTGAAAGGTGTTGGCTATCACTTCTGATTTTTGAAACAGTAACCACCTCTTTCTCCTTCCTTCTGCAAAGATTAAATCAAAATTCCTGAGTTCTCACCAAAAAATAAAACAGGATATAAAACAACTATATATTACCTATACTATAGCTATAATACAATAAAAAGGTGCACAAGAGCCAGACACTGATTTTCTTCTCATAGCAGACTAGAAAAATGACCTTTTGGACTATGGATCTGTTCACTGACATGTCAAAGGGAAAATACCTGATCTGGAAGCATGCTACCAACATTCTCTTTTCCATATGTGGGTTGACTTTCTCTTCTAGCAAGTTTTTATACATTTCAAGCAAAAATTCTGGAAAAAATCTACCATTTATACTTCAGTCTACTTAGAAAAAACTCCTGTCCATACTATAAATGCAGTACACATTTTAATAATAATCAACAACAGGCAAGCATGAAGCATATTCAGAACTCTTAGCCAAATGGAACCAAACATTAGAGTTCAAGGCTTTACACACCACCACCAACTACTGCTAATATATACTGCTTACCAACAGAACAAACCACAACATATTAAGAATCCCTAAAGAAGAACTAGCATTTATACAGAGGAAACAATTTTGAATAGTCAAGAGGTTTATCAACTGTAACTTCGTACTTTACCTGCTCTCAGCTGCTGAAGGAGCAGAGGAGCTGTAGCAATTCACTTTCGAGTTCACCTTTCTATAATACGCACTCTTACAATCCCTTATTAAATTCCACTGCTTTATCCCCTACCATATCTTTAAGCTGCAACTTTCCTCCCTAAAGTGTGTGTCTGGATTCCTATGTGGAACACAGTTAATAACCATGCAAGCATCTATGTCTGATACTGTCTTCTCCAGTAAAAAAACCCACGAAAACTGCCTTCTCCATAACAAAACAAACATTTTACGATTTGATAATGCCTGTTTCGCAAATACTCCACTTCTGTTTCCCTCCGTTTCAAAGGTGAGTTTAGCTATTCAAGGAGCTCAGCTCCTACAACTCTCTTCATACCTTACTTTCTGCAAGAATGCCTTGAATGTATGTTAAAACTATGAACTCACGCATGTATTTTTGCAATAAACTAGTATACACATCACTGTACTGTTCTGATCAAGAAGTATTGGATTAAACATACTGAAAACAAAAAACACACAGTAAATTTCCAAACTTCTTCAATAACTGTACTTTTTGTACACCTAACTATTTCTGATTGCCAAACTGAGCAAAATCAAGTTAGCTTAGAACCACTACATACTGCAGGTGAGCAGTAACTATATTTGCATACATGTACTTTTCTCCTAAATGGTCTGGTATTAATGTCAACAAACTAACAATACCAGCACTTACAAAGAGCATGTACAGCATATGTATTATTCAACAGCAGCATTAACTTACAGGATCCTTCTTCCAAACGCTAAATATTTTTGTAACCCACCCATCAATGGCACACAGATTTAAACAAATTGCAGAATGATGTAAACTATCTGGAACAGGTAGAGGGGGATTCAACAAAACAGAAAAGGATACACTGCAAAAGCCAAGACAAGCAAACACCACACTATGCTGATATTCATTTCTTGTGAGGGCTTCATAATGCTGTAATAGGCTTCTGTCACCACATACACAACCGTAGCTGCAACAGTGAAATCCACCAACCACTGATATTCCGGAAAGTAATGCAATGCTGAAAAATTCAAGTTCGTGAATGTTAAAGGTATGTTTTACAGCAGTTACTGATGTATATAGAATAGAGTAGCAGTTAAAAGAAGTTTTCAATTGTTTTAAGTGTATTAAAATGAAGTTTAGGTAGACCCAGATCAGCCAAGTGAAATGCAACAACAATGAAAAAGTTACTCAACAATGTGAACTTCATTCTTTACTTCTGTCATCTAGTACTTGATTACTATTCAAATTTTTAAGGCTACAAGGTTTTACTATTTTATCACCTCAGCTTCTATACATTAACATCCTAAATCCAGAAAGCATACTTAATTTAGATTTCACAATACAAAGAGTAAACAGTTTTCCAGTTGAGTCTGGCTTCAATTCCAGCTAAGAGGGTTTGTTTTGACCCTTTGTTAAAGATTAAAATCTCACTGGCTAGGATTTATCATATTACAAATAAACAGTTCTTTTTATTTTACAAACACCACCATCTAAGATACAGATGGTTTGCTCATCAAGATTTTGTTAATACATCCTATAAAGCAATAATCATCGTGTAAACTTCACTGTAAAAATTCCCGGGATCATACTGTGTTGCATACAGGCTGGATGTTACGGAGAGAGTTCCCATAGTTGTTGGAAACTACAAAAAACAATTTGTGACAACACTAATTGTCCCTCCCGAACACCTTCCCTACATTTAAACAATTTGAAAGCGGAAAAATATTACTGAACGTTTGACTTGACTACAAGCTATCTGTTGGCAAAGATATGACATTGGGCAAACTTAGGTATTTCCAAGTACTACACTTGTTTTGAAATAACAATATAGTTAGATTTACAAACAAATTGTATATATTACTTTTCAAATACAGTCCAACCCTATCCTGTATCACGCAGGTTGATAATTAAATGCTATAATTTCAGGAAAGTAACACTAACTGAAACTTGTGAATGCTTTATTTACTTCAAAAACTTCACTTCTGTTACACAAATGCTGTCTCCTACAATTTAAGCTGAGAAGTCCCCTGCATAGGAATACATGTCTTTTCTTTGTGTATTTATCCAGAGAACATACAAATATAAAAACATAAGTAGAAAGAAAACACATATCACATACATACTCATATGTGAACTTTCTGCAAAAGAATGACTGATTATGATTTAATAATCAAAAATTACCATCTAAAAAAATAGTACCCTCCAAAACACTTAATGCTGCATATTTCTGTACTGTCACTTGCAGTTTTTAAGCATTTTACCTGAATGCTTGAGATGTATGGTTGAAAGAGTTTAGGTTCCAATGCTACAGCACATTTCCTATTTTAGATGAACAGAAAGTATATGACTTGACATCTGCCAATTGTTATCTTCTTGTACAAAGCTAAAAACTCTATTTTGAATACACTATGATGTAATTCTTCCAGTGTTGTCTCATATTGCTATGGATGCCTGATACAACAGTTGGACTTTATGCTGGATTTCATCTACTCATCCCTTTCCACAACACTGCTACTAAATGTCTGTCACTCATGGAACATGAAAAGAGACTTAGCCCTACTACCTGCTTTCTCATTTTTGACCAGTCTTGCTTCTACTCATTCACTGTCTACAAAAAAAGATATTTTAGCATTAATTACAAATAAATACTTGATAGAAAGAATCAGGGTATTTTGGAAATAATACATTATTGTTTGCATACTCTTACCAATAGTGTCCCTTTCTGTAACAGATTTTGTTTCCAGATGAAGATCAATATCTTTTGGAATGGTTAAGGGTTTGTTTTCAATATGACCATTATATTTTCTGTAAAATAAATAAATAAATAGATAGTACAAGCATGGGTATGACAAAATAGATTTTTTTCAATATATAATAACATTCCAATTTTAGAAAAATGCAGAATGCTCTTTTTTTTCCCAAATACAAATATTTTTAGGTCTCTACCTAAAAGTAGAACTTCAAATCTTGGAAAACAACCAGGTATGTCAATGGCTCCCACCTATAACTTGACAGACTCTGACTGTGGTACTACTTTGGTACGGATTTTAATGGCTTCCAGATGCTTTAGTCTGAGCATGTATTGGGTCAAGATCCAGGGAGCATTTGTTTGTTCTGGCCCACTGATTTTTCTCTATCCAGACCTACAGGGTGTTCCCAAGGTCAAAAAAAGAAAAAAAAAACTTGCATCAGCCTTTCTTGTCACAACAAGCAGGTACATCACACGAGCTGAACTAACATAGAATCTTGAAAGGTCCAACCTACGAGCCATCAAGTGAAGGCAATTTAAGGTATCTTTCTACTCTAAAAAGGTATGTATTTAGAACAAAAGGCACTTTTCGTCTGGAGCTCTCAAACTATACCAATATCACGATCTTCACTTCCCTGAAATTAAGTCACACTAGTAGACTTCAAATTAAAAAACCCAGCACACTCTTAAAAGAGCATGAACAAAGCTGAAGAATTTGGTCTGGTAGATGAGCATTATTAACCAACGCAAAACTTACCTCTCCCACTATTAAAAAAAAGTATCATTAAAGGAGATCAGAAGATGTTTTGTTAGATTAGAAAATCAAACCTTAAACTTAAAACCTCTAAAAGTCTAGAAGGAAACAATAAACTGCCACATTTTAGAATACTACCTCTGAAATTAGAAAAGGAGAGGTGGATTTTCCATAGAATAACAAATTATTGGGATATAAGCATTAAAAAAAATCAAATCAATCATGAACTTAGTTTTCAGGAATGCTTTCATCGTAGCTCATATATGAGAGAAAAATACCAGCAGAAAGCATTAATAAATTTCTTCAGGTTATATTAATGTTTAGTATAACCTGAAGCACAAGAATTTTAATGGACAGACTGCAGACAGGAATCTAAACCATTACCCAAAAAATTCAGTTGACACAAGAAGTCCCAAACAATGCCCAAGGACTAGACGACCTGCAAGCTCCTGTGTACTTCCCTGCCCCCAGCTGTACTCCTGATTATTTTCCTACTGCCTGTATCCAGGTGTACTATCATCTTGAGTGAGATGTGCATTTTTACCACGGAAGCCATTTCAACGAAACTTCCTGTTCCTACACTTTAATTATCCCAGGGGCCCCACAATCCAAGAGGCACAGACAGATCATACCCAGGATCATTGAATGCTTTAGTTCAAAGTAATGCACAGTAGCTATGGACCTTTTCATTAACCTAACAATTTCATATAATACAAACTATTCTGAAGCAGAAAATCTGCCTAATATTTCTGTTCTCCTAAAGCCTACAGCATAATATACTGAAGTGTAATATGAACTGAATAAAATTAACTAAAATTTCACACTACAGCTGTTTCTAAGGCAAATTTTCAAGCAACCTCCTTGTATATCCTTTAATCGTTTATCTTTGAATTAGTTCAGACTGAGAGTGTATTTAAGGAGCAGGTATTACACTTTGCAAGACTATGGGCTTGACAAAGCAGATTCTTCATCTTGGAAGGTATGCTTTATCATGGAGAGTATCAAACAGATGCATCCTTATTTCTCCCACATTATCTCCTTGTTGAGATGACTCACAAGATGTACATTCCATTTTGTGCAACCTAAAACAGTACATCCAAACCAACTCCACAGGAACAAATACCACAGAACTATGGTTCTTCCTGAACAAGAGTCACTTCTTTCAAGGATACAGAGGTACATTTATTCATTAAAAAAATAATTTATGATTCATTCAACTGTTAAATAAGCAAAGAAAATGTCATTTAATGTCTACTGATTTATCTTCTTTGAAGTTTTATATTCTCCTATGATTAACATTCACCCTAGTAAAATCACCTACTGCTACTATTGCAAAACACTGGCAAGGCTGAGGAAAGGCAATAAGAACAAAATACAATTATTATTTGGAAGTGCAATTGTGTTTTTCAGTATAAGGCTCCTATGGGTGGACTTATAATTACATAAAGTTATTTCACATATAAATATCACTGGTTAAATGGATAATTATAAATCATGATCTTATTTACAATTATTTTGCCTCATTTTTGTCACAGAAAACTGTTAAGATAAAAAGAGGTTCTTAATTTTAAGGAATGTTGCAAAAAAACATAATTACTACTTGATAAGGAACAACATAACCCAGAGAATGGCACTGAATGATGCTGCATCCAGTTGGCAGCTGGTCACTAATAGAGTTCCACAAGTATTGGGTATTGAGCCATGTCCTGTTCAAGATCTTTACAGATCACCTGTACAAGGGGATAGAGGGCACCCTCAATAAATTTCCAAACACTAAGTTGTATGAGAGTGCTGATCTCCTAAAGGGCAGGAATGCTCCGCTGAGGGATCTGGACAGGCTGGATTGATGGGCTGACACCAATGACATCAGGTTCAACTAGACCAAGTGCTGGGTCCTGTACTTGAGTCAACAACCCCATGCAGTGCTACAGGGTGAGGCAGAGTCATGTGAAAACTGCCCAGCAGAAGAGGATCTGGGGCTGCTGGTTAACAGTGGCTGAACATAAGGCAGCACGGGCCTAGGGGGCCAAGAAGACCCAGGACATCCTGTCAGACACAGTATGGGCAGCAGGACCAGGGCAGTGACTGTATCCGTACTCAGCATTGGTGAGGTCACACCTAGAGTCCTGTGTCCTGTTTTGGGCCCCTCAAAACCAGAAAGACATTGAGGTGCTGGAGGGAGTCCAGAGAAGGGCAATGGAACTGGGGAAGGCTCTGGAGTACAGGTTTGATGAGGAGAGGATGAAGCAGCTGGCGGGGCTCAGCCTGGATAAAAGGAGGTTCACAGGGAACCTTCTTGTTCTCTACAACTGCCTGAGCGACGGCTGTAGCCAAGCAGAGGATGGTCTATTCTCAAAGTTAACTAGTGACAGGATAAGAGGACCTAGCTTCAAGCTGTGCCAGGGAAGGTTCAGAATGGACCTCAAGAAGAATTTTGTCACGGAATTGGAATGGGCTGCCCTTCCTGGGCATTGTGTGGTGGAGTCATCATCCCTGGAGGTCTTCAAGAAATGGCCGGATGTGGCCCTTAGGGCCACGTTCCAACTAATATGTGATTGGACTAGATGATCTCAGAGGTCTTTTCCAACCTAAATGAGGCAAATAAGATTGCTAACCATGCTGCTTAAGAGCTAGAACACAGGTGGAAAAATTACATTACAATTAACAGATTATATAAGCAGTGCAGAGATAAATTTAAATCTTAAGATTTGTGAGAGAGTTCATACTGGGATAGAAGAAACAGAGCTAGAGCAAACCACCTGTGTTGCCAAAAAGAAAACCAGTGTTGTTTGGTTCTAAACAAAGCCAATTTAGAAATATTCCATCAACATGGCCAGCTCCACCACAAGATGTCTCAGTTCTTGACACAGCTGTACTTCTGGTATGGCTGTTCAGAACTGCTGTTCTGAATACCAGAAAATCTATTTCCAGCTTAGGCTGAAAGACAATTATTCCATTCCCTCGGTTGTCTTTTGATAGATTCAACAAGCCCAGATCTTTTAGCCCCCTTGAGTAAGACAGACTTTGTTTCCTGGATGATCCTAGCAGCTCTGTTCACCCGTTCACATAAAAAATTAGTTTGTCTTGAACACAAGTGATCAGAACTGTACACAGTAATCCAGATAAAGTTCATTGGTGTCTTGTCCAAGAGGATTAATATTTCCCTCTCTCTTCACTGGAAACATTCCACATAACACATCCTAGGAGCCCATTTACCTTTTTCACAGCTGTTTTAAGAGTGACTGCTCATAGCAATCCTATGTTGAACTAATATACTAAATCTTTCTTCTCTTGCTTCAAGATGAAGAGCTACAACCCTAAGATTTGTTTCCTCAGTTTTCATCTAAATGCATACATTCACTAAAAAAACCTGGCATCAAATTAGCTTTTCACAGACCATTTTGTGGACGGAAATTAACCAGTTCATTTGGGAACCTCCAATTCTGTTAAACTGAAAGAATACATTTTGGTAAAGAACTTTGACAGTTAATGCAAGCAGGGCAGTCATATGAAACTAGCAGTTTTTAACTCACACTAAGACAAAAGTAGGCTGCCAAAGTTATTAGATGAACCATATCACGCTAAAAAAACCCCAAAAGGTGGGGGAAGATAAGCTTAAAACAAGTATTTACCTATCTTTTTTACTCTTCCCTCTTTGCTTCCCTGCAAGAATCCGCAGTTCTTCTTCAGTGGGATGTTGATACCACCGCAAGCTAAAGAAAAAGAAAATCTCAAGTAAATACCATTATTAGCAATTTAGAGCATGGTTTCTAAAAACCGTATCACAACACAGATTTATACACTAAGACACCTGTCATTTGTCACTCCTAAGCAAGGAGTGTGTGTCAGTACCAACCCTGCTTGAACTGAACAACAGCTAGAGTTCAGTTCTCTTCGGCAAATGGGGCATAATTAGAAAGCTTTGCCACTTTGTCATTCACATTAAAGCCCTTCAGTTCTCAAAACACCAACTTTTAAAGTATCATCAAATACAGCTAACACAGTTATAAAAGCTGGAAAAGTTCACTAAAAAAATTATAACAGTACAATTACTCATCGGAACCATATTTTAAATGACTTAATAAAGTATATAATAATATCCCCTCCAGATGCAGAAATTTTCAAGAATCTGAAATAGCAATTATCTAATAATCATTACCAGCGGTTTTT
The DNA here is from genome assembly GCA_008694505.1 of Cyanoderma ruficeps. Classification (NCBI taxonomy): domain Eukaryota; kingdom Metazoa; phylum Chordata; class Aves; order Passeriformes; family Timaliidae; genus Cyanoderma; species Cyanoderma ruficeps. The sequence goes on along the minus strand of VZDJ01000143.1, from coordinate 780,501 downwards.
CTTAAGCAATGCAAATCGTAACATGAGCATCCCTTTCCTTGAACACCTCCTCAGTGATATCTTCAACTTCTACTAAAAAAAGTGCTATTAAAAAAATCACTAATTTACACACAGTTGACCTACAAGTTTTTCCACTTTCACAGATCAATGCACCATTCATTGCTCATTCAGTTAAAAGGCAAGAAATAGCACGGAAATTCTGAAGAGCACAGAGATGGTGAAGTGTCTAAGATGCTATATTTTACCTAAATATGGCAAAAAGCATGGCAAGTTGGCAAAAAGCTTAGTAGCTGAAACAGGGCCTTTTCCACATTCAAGGGAAGGTTACTGTTCAGATGCAAGAAGGCTGTCACTATGATCTGCACTCTGAAATGCTGAGGCAAAGGAGACCAAGGGTTAATAAGAACACACTTGAGAAATGTGTGACAAAGTAGAAGGCCACTAATTTGTCAACCATGGTGACAACAGATAACCATGATAAAGGAAACCACAACCACCCCTCACATTAAGAAAACTTCACCAAATAGGACCATTCAAATCTATGTTGGTGAATTAGAGATGATGTCAGATCCAATTTCAAAAAGTTAGCAAAGACAAATTTGGAAGGCATCAAAACTCAATCAATCTCAAGCCATTTGATAAAACTTGCTTCCCAAATCTGTTTTAGAAAGGCTTCCCTTCACCTCTGGAACTCTTCAAGAGAAAAGAACACCCGTATCAGCCAACAGAACACCAAATCATTGCACATTGCAAATTTCTGCTGAAGGAATTTACTGCCAGTTCCAAAACTGAAAACGGCAAATATTACGAATTTTGCATGAACGCAGTTTTGGATGGGAAAAAAGGAGCTGAAGTTCATATAAGTAAGAGTGAAAGTTACTTCATTAATTTATTTTTATTATGTGTGGTCCCGTTAAGACCAGTTGTGATTTGCAAACTTTGCTGCAAAAGAGATTTCAGGACTGAGACACAAATAAACCAGAGAAACAAGCTTTTCATCCAAGAAGTCAAACTACTCTGGAGATGTTAACTTCTATCCTTCATATGACCCAAAGCAATTCTGAAAAAGCAGAGATATATTCTCCTGTTTTTTCATCTACCACATCACCCTAATCTGAATTTAGGATGCTAATGATGAAAGCCATCTATGCAGTAAAGAAATTTTTCAAAATCTTTCCTGCACAGAGAAATAGTACCTAACGCAGCAGAACAAAGAAAGTTCTTGCTCTGTGTAGCAGGCTAACACAAATCAAACCACAAATTAGACCACAATTTGCTCCTAACTACACTATGAAACAACATTGCAAGTGATACCTAATTACAATTAATAGAATAAAGAGTTTTGGTATTTTTCAGTTGATAAACCCTACGCACCTTGCATTTAAAATCTCAAAACCAAGAGATTTGAACAAACATTTTCATAAATACAGAGCTCATAAAAAGTGGTTTATATCTGTTTTAGCTTACATATGCTTAAAACTGAAATCCTACAACTTATTACCTTGTGGCTTTGATATATCCAAGTCAGTCTGAATAACAGACACACAGATACGCCCTAGTTAATTTGAATAAAGGTCATTAACGAATCCACAACAAAACATCCATTTTCTCCTGTCTTCCTGACATGGCCTGAAAGCACAGTAACTGAAATAGCTGAGCAACTTAAAAGCAATGTTTTGGTAGAGAATGTTTTATTAGTTAAAAATAATGCAAGGCCCACGCAGATATTTAGGCTGCCAAACACTTCAGTAAGTTTATTTAGTTGCATCCAAGCTCTGAAAATAGCACTGATTGAAAAAGTTTGTATTTCTTAACAAATTCATATAAATTGCTTTTCAAGGGCCAATAATAGCTATTTATTCCATTAACAAGTAATTACCTTGAGTTTGTCTATCCTAACAACTCTTTTAGATTTTGAAAAGTCTTTGTTTCCTTCTAATGGACTTCCCATAAACACATACAGGCATGTTAAACAAACCGGTCACTTAATGTTTCTGTCTTGTCTGATAACACATTTACCCTCCCTCTCATTTAGCAAGAGCTATCTACAGACAGTTCAGATCTGTCTTGTCTGCCAATCCTTTGGAAGCAATACATTCAAAGTCACTTAAAGACCACTGCTGGATACCAAAGACTAGTTGAAGTCTACTAACAAAGGTAAGGAGGAGCAGGTGGTAATTTTTTCCTTAGGTGGACTGCTTTAGAAGCGTGCCTGTACCCGAACACTTAGGTGTGTAAAACCCTCTATCACGCCACCCACACATGTCTGTCAAACACTGCTGACAAAAAGACAGCACTAAGTGGAAATGGGTTAGAAATGCAAGAGAGTTTATCAGGTGAACCAAGAAAATAACTGCTTTTCTTTCTGCTACTAAAATTCAGATTCTTGTTCCAGTAAATCTTCTGATTTATTTTTATTTCTAGAACACAGGATTGTTTCTCACTCTATACAATTCCTGTATTCAGGGAATTATTCAGAGTGCCTGAAATTACAATGCACTAAAATAGTCACCAGATAAATAAAAGAAAACTGAAAATCAACAATGAGTTTTTCCAGGCTACTAACATGGAAGGCAATAATAAGACTCCCACTGACTTCAGTAAGAGCAGAATAACCTAAGCACAAGTGCTGAAATCCTGCTTGAGGTATTTATCAATCTGCAGATACGTAAAGATAGAAATGGATTTGAAATATACTTGAACAGCAAACTTCTCTCCTATCACTAGTACATGTCATGCCTTAAAACAAGGATATAGTGAGTGAAAACTTCACCAGAATGAAGAAGATGGGTATAACATTGACAAATTATTTCACAAGACCAATTAGATATTTATATTTTCAAGTAAAAGTTTAATTCAATCTTAGACATAAAAGGTATAATATGTCATTTGGATAATTGCTGATAAAAAAGACTTATGGTGACACACCTTAAAAAAAAATGGTAGGCAGTTTCACATTCATTTGTGTCATGTTCTTTTTAGAGCATCAAGAAAGGTGATCAACAAACACCCTGCCAATATGGTGAACACTGAAACTTCACACAACAGTTAAGAAAGAGTATGATTCCTGTTTGTATTATTCACCTGACAATTACTGTTTTCTGTTATATCTAACATATCTAAACGACATTTACAGTCACTTCTTATTAGCAGCTTGATGGGTGATGAAATCTGGAATATTAGAAAGGAACAAGCTGATAATTATGAGATGCAAAGGGAAAAAAGTCAATGGAAAGACTTTTAATACTCCTATGGAGTACATTATTATTCAAGGACAGTCCTTCAGAAAGCAAGCAGTAAAGATTTTCTATTCTCAAAATTTTAACAGTTACAAAAGACAGCATGCTGCTAATCATACAAAGTGTTCTTCCTACCAAATGAAAAAACACAGTATCTATGATTCCTTTTAATATTTAACATACCAATTTATATTCAAAACAGCTGCTGTTTTTCGTTGTTATTATGGATACAGCCACACAGGGAATGCTCCCCTTGCAATTCATTATATGTTTGATCTATTGTTACAAGGAGTAGTGTACTGAAATTTATACTAATCCTGTCCTTCGACGTATTAAAAAGGAATGGAATTTTTTAATAAGCACCTAAGCACTCTTCCTATACAAGGTTAATCAGGAGGTAGATTATCAGCAACAGAGAGACAGCAGAGAGGAAAAGAAAATCCTTTTATTCTTCAGTATCTTGTTTTAATTTTTTAATATTAATGAACGCACCTTGTACCCTTAATATAAGAGCTAAACAACAATTATCTTTATGACTGGTACAATTAATAGCAACAAACAAGTACGTTCTTTTACAGCAACACTTTCTTTTTGCCTTGAGCCCACAAATCAGGCGTAACAATGCTATGGTAATAAATCTAATAAAAGTCAATTACTTTAAAAAAACCAAACTAAATCAGTATGTTTTACTGTTACTACTCTGATGCATAATTGTATTACCATATTCACACTTATCTTACCTGCCGCTACAGAGAAGCCAACGAGCAAGAGAATAGTGAGGTATGATCTTCTGTATGACACTAGCCATTACCATGGTTACCACCAACTGTACACCTATCACACCCTGTAGAGAATAAGTTAATAAACACGTCAGTATATATTTTAGAAAACTGGTGAAGTATCTTTAAAAAAAACACCAATTTAAAAACACCCTGTATAATAGGCATCATACACTGGGGAGGAACGGGGGGAGGGAGGGGGCAGAATACTGTAGCAGTTTTTAAAAAAGTTTCTCTGAAACTTGCTATAATCACTTACAAACTTCATCAAAGGGAAAAGGCATTCCCAGATCACCACAGCTAATCTCCCTGAGGAGGTCTAAGATCCTCCCCCTCATAATGCTGGCCTCATTATCTATGTACAGATATTTCTTCTTTGTTTACCTACATGTTTGGGTTTCTGTCTTCTCTGATCATTTGTTTTCAAGTTTTGAAAACTTGAAAACTCCTCATCCTTAGCTTACCAGCTCAGTCCACCACCTTTTTCTCTTGATTTGAGGGTCATCACCTCTTTCCTCTCTAAGCCCTAGTCTCAATACCAGTCTGGCCAGACTACTGGCAAAGATGCTCTTGTCCCACATGATCAGGTGGATACTGTCCCGTCTTAGCATTCCTTGCGCCTCAAGAGAGAGTCCCGTGGTCGTACAAGCCAAGTCCCTGCTATCAACACCTGCTTTGGAATGAACTGTTAAGCTACAACTCTTCATCAACCTTCCCCCTCCCTACCAGCAGTATAATCTTTCATCCTAAATAGTGCACTGAGGAAAGTTCTACTCTTTCCTTCCTTCAATGCTTTCTCCTTTAGTAAAATAGAAATTGCATCAATACTGCTTTTATTAAAAAACATAGGCAGATAAAATGTTTTGAATATACATTATCTGTAATTTAACATGATCGAGGAAGATTGAGACAGCACTAATTATCATTTAAGTAATTATAAACACTTTCAACATGTTATCACATGTCTCATGACACAGTGCCATTTATCAATTAGAAGTAGGTGCTACTTTTTTATACTTTGAAGTAACACCTTTGGAGAGGGGTCAGATACCACCAAGTTTCTTTGGTGCTAAAGAGTCTCTTCCTCCCCTTGGACAACCTTCTTCCTCCTTGGAATTTCTACTGCTTCTGCACTTTGATGCCATCAACTCCGTAAGGTACTTCAAAAAGTAAAACCTCACTCTTGTTTATGTTCCATTTCGGGATCAAGAGCTGTAGGTATTTGAACACTGAACCTTTATTAAACATTACGCATAGTTCTGCACATAGATTACTCATACCAATTCCACAAGTCCCCTAGCTAAGAGAAGTGCACTTTTAATGAAAGAAAGTGTTTCCAGCTGCATGCATAATATACATGCTATACTTACATTACTAAATTGCTAAGAAAGTATATACCCTTTGGGTACAAAATAAACCATTTTAAAATCAAATGTTTATTCTGACCTTCTTACACTAAGCCCTAACCACTTCCACCCAGTATAAGAGAGCAGTCACTGACTGTCCCCTCATCAAGCCTCTCTACTAAGCCATTATTCTCAAAATTTACTCTCTCAGGGTGAACTTACATTAATATCTCTCTAGAATGTTTTTATTAGAAGCACCGCCTAATCAGGTGCAAGTATGTCTCTTCAGTTACTCCTAGAGCTTCCTGTCTTTAAGGGAAAAAGCCTTAAGGAGAGGGAAAGAGATGCAAACTGAGGCAGTTATTTTTATATAGGGGAGCAGGTCCACTATCTGAGCTAAAATACTTACAATTTCAGAGACTACTTAGAAGTTCACCAACAGAAACTCATTTTCTTACTCAAGTAAAGGCTGCACATTGCAACAGAATCCATCGGGAACAATTTATTTTTGCCACTGAATGTCTTTCTGCACCCTATCTACCCCTTTCCAGGAGAAATTTCTAGTGCTCATTGCCATGAAGTTACTGCTGTATCTGACAAAAACAGAAATACGCAGAAACCTTTCAGTATACAAATGAAAATAACCTAGCAAGTTTTAAGCAACCTGAAAAAACAAACAATCAAACCTAAAACCCCAATGATACCTCTAAACTTAATTTTGACTTTGTGGAGGAAGTACCCTTCTGGTATTTTTCTAGACTTTAAGCAATTAAAAATGTATGTATACACATGCCTTATATGGGCATTTTTCTCGATTTCTGAAGGTTTGTAATCAATCACAAATAATATGCTAATAGAGAAAAGCTGCCACAAGAAATTTTTTAAAAATCCACTACATTAATCTTCCTGCAACCTGCCAAGAACACTAGTCACAGAACACAGCAGATGATATAGCGAGTCAAAATAACATGCTACATGCACAGCATGACTTTTTGTAATTCTACCTTTTTGCCTGGATGTGTTTACACTCTTGTATGTTTAGTAATACACTCCAGAAAAATCTACAATATCCCAAACTACCCCATATTACAACACTAGAACATATTTTCCCTCCATCCCCAAATACAGGGTTCAATTCAGGCTCTGTCTAGATCCAGTCTCCACCACGCTTCTGAGCGTTCACTTTACACTAATATCAGTTTAAATTCAAAACCACTCATTTCAGAAACATAAATGAACAGCAGGTGTTGGTTTCCACCAACATCTGAAATCCTCTCTACTAGCATACTCTAAATTAGAGGACACAGGGTTTAGATTTTAATCAGAAATCTACAACTTCAAAAATCTGGAGTATGGGAAATGGAGTAGTATGTGTTTGAGGGAGAAGATGCTCAATGGCAAAGCCAACACTATAGGGGGTTTTGAGGACCTCCAGTAAACAGACCCTGGAACCCATCACCTGATCTGTGTTGAAGTAATTAGCACAAAATCAGTGATCAGGTTGACTCAAAAGTAAGAGAAGCATCACTCACCTGTTAAGAGATGAGGAATTTCTGCACAGATTTTTAAATAAAGTTTCTGCAGTTATAGAATAGTTTGTGGAATTGAAACCATTTCATAAGGCCTTCAACACTTATTCCATATACATCCATGTCCCTATCACACTTCAGCTTGGCAGCTTAAAACTTAAAATCCAAGTTCAAGACACTAGAGAGAGAGGTGTGTATTCTGCTGATCAAAGACATTTTGTCACTCTCTCTAATGCTGGGAAGCATGGGGACCAAAGCTGAGGATATAAGTCAGCTTTTCTGCAAAACACAGGCTGGTCAAAAACAAGACTGAAATGGTATAGCCATGCAGCAGCAATATGGTCTGATAAACTGCAGTCTGGCTGTGTTTCTGCCACAGAGGAAGATCTTTGATGAAACTTGTCTCAGAAGTCTTGAGCACTGTGTTCACTTCCCAATCCTCCAGCAACCATGGCATTCCTACCTTGTTTGAGTAACATAGCATACTTTACATAAAAGCTTTAAATAAAACATAGCAGAGAACACATTAAGTGGTCCACAAGAATAGTTTTAGCAGTTACATTAAAGTGAAGATTGACCGATTTCTTTGAATTGGTAGGAAAAAAAAAGCAGACCAAAAAGGCAAAAGTGCAAGGTTGAACAAAGTGTAACCTGGACTTTGGTTTTCACCCTCTTTTGTACTACACACCTGGAGACAGACTTGCTGATTAGTAGAAGGACAAAAACTAAGAATAAGCAATTAAGATAAAGTTACAATACTTTTATCTACACATTAAGTGTACTTATAAAACACCAACAGCTATCTCAGAGTAACAAAAAAAAACCCAACGAATTTTTAAAAGTACTTCTACCTAAAGAACATTTTTCTTTTGATCATTAAACGATTTACAGAACATGAAGTACAAAGATAGACAAGGTTGATTGTATTATGGAAAGACACCACCCCAGTCTCCTTATTTTGACCTTGCCCAAGGTTATTCCTCCTTACCTGCAGTAAAAGGACAGGGGTTTCTGTCTTTTCTTTCCTTTACAATCTGTCAACACATTACAAATAATTCAAATAGCCAACTTTACAGTTTTATATAGGACTTTGAAACTACTTGCTCTCTGGCAGTAACTACTTCCTCCATTACAAGATGAGGGCCTTAAGCTGAAGTCAACTGCTTCCTATATGCACCAGGAACGCAGTAGGGATGCAACTGCATGACTGAAAAACCAGCTGGTAGAATCCTATTCACACTGTCACGCTCAGAAATTTAATGGCCACTGCTTATTTTCTGAAGTGGCAAGTATTGTAAAAACAAGGTTTTAACACAACTCAATTTGAGTAATCCACAGATATTAATACAGGCAATAACAGTATCTTCAATGGCAGCACACAAACAGTACACTAACAAGGCTGTGATTTTTCAAGTAAGAAACTGAAAAGTTGTAATAGCACTGGCCACCAAGACTTGTAAGGGAATATAACAAATCTCCCTATTTCCTGAATTTTAAAAAGTGCAATGGCATTTGTGAAGTCCGGAAGATAAATCATTACAACCGCTTTGAAACGCCATTTAATAGCTGACACATAATTACTTTTGCTGTAAATGAGACTTTTCCTCTTATAAATTTTTCTTCATATGCAAATTTTTCTCTGAATGTTTATATCCATGCTAAAGCTTCAGCCTGCAAAAGCAAGATAGTGTTCTCCTGAAACATAAATGCAATTCAAAATTGTTTCCTAAACAGTAGAAAATATTATATAGGATGGCCAAAGAAAAAGGAGCTTGCTATGCAACACCTTAAAGTGAATGCTTCCTGTGAAAAGGACTACTTTCACAGAATAGCTATTGTCAGCAACCTGAGGCAGTTCAAATCCTATGATTTGTAAAAATCAGACACTCATACAGCTAATTTTGGAAAAGATATTTATGCCAAGAAAACTCTTAAAAAAATACAGATTTTTAGGTTTTTTTTCTATTCTCATGACCAAGGCTTCCCTGATTAGAATTTCCAAGCACCTACCATTGTTTACAACAAAAGATGCATAAAGTGGCAAGAAGAATATGCAAGGTGTTCAATACTACCACCCAACTGCTCACCCTCACAGCATCGCTCACACCCAAAGGTCACTTCTCCCTTGACCAGTGCCATTCCACAGAGTCAAAGAAGAGCCATAAACTGGTGTGTGGAAGGACTCAGATGTGCATGACTCCCTTTAAAACAAGGTGATTCGTTTGAAACCAAAATTATGCTTCAGTTGGTGAACAGCATTTTACCTGACAGTCTTGCTTAATTTACCACTGAGGCTCTCCAAGCACAAAGATTACACAGCTAGTGGCCATTAGGCAAATCAAATTATTGCTTTAGAAATTTCATGGATGGAACAACAGCATTTATAAAAATGCAAATTTATCGCTATTACAGAAAGGCAATACAGAATACCTGTTGCTGTGAATACCAATATATATGGAATATATTATTAAATTACAAGTAAAACTAGTTCAGAGAAATTATATACTACACAGGAAAAAGAAGGTTACATTCCATTATTACTTTTCCAAGATTTTCAAAATCTTGTTTGCCCAATATTTCCACAAATAAGACAAGTAGAAACTACAGAAGTTCCTACTCTTTTTAGAAGACTTGCTTTTAAATGACCAGGCTCTGCCATTACAGAAATAATTCAAAGTATAAAAAGTGAAAAGCCTTTAACACCTCTGCTGAACAGTCTAAAACATCATGGTCTTACAAAATATTAACACACTTGTGCAGAGCTTAAAATCATGGCCTAACTGGCATTGCAGCTGCACAGGTGAGTCCTGACAGTCTCAGCTTGGCAGGTGTTGACATTTATAACTTGATTTCTAAGCCTCTTGGTACAAAAGAAATTGATGAATGTTTCGTTCTCCTATTGCTCTGAAACTGGAAAATATAATTTCCAAAGAGCATACATCTTTTGCCTTTGCCTACACCGCGGAAGCACACATAAATATTATTTGCCCACATTACCAGCATCCAGCAAAGAAAACCGGACCTGATCTTTCAACCCCATTAGGCAACACAAGCAAGTACTCAATTAATTCAAATGAGGACCTACACTGAAAGGAAAAACTTTTTTGCAATTTTACAAATGTAGCTTCCAAGACCAGACCACAGCACTCATGGACTCCTACAAATGAGAGGAGCATCTCAAGGCCTTTTGAATAAATATTTTAATCCCTGCGGAAAAGGAAAAAAAAAAAGAAAAAACAAAAAGACTTCATGAGAAAAAAATACTACTCCTTTCATAAGCCAGAATTTACACTATAGAAAGTACTTTAGTAGAATAACATGATTAAACTTTTAAGTATGAAAACAGTTTAAAGGCAGATTTTATCAAAAATATACTTGTAAAGTGCATTTCTTAAGACTTAGATCTATGAACTTTGTGTCAATCACTGGTGTCATAGTTAAAACGGCACATTGACACTTACATCCATATAGTCATATGGAAGAGAAATATAATATATTAATGGCACATAAAAATACAGTTTTATACCTGCAGATCCTATTCCTTGTATCTCAAACATAAGTATGCTAAAAGCTGAGCCAATCAACTCCAGTGTTTCAAGCGATAACTAAGACCTAAATACAAAATTCAGCACATCTCTATAGAAAATTATCTTTATATAACTTAATATTCATTAAATACTTAGCCTGATCTATTGAAGCAACATATATCCAAGAAGGTTACATCATTAGCAGGCATTACACCATTTCTTGTTCTTCTCCTACTGTGTTACAAGGTCATTTATTGTGCACTACATTTAGTCCAATAAATTGTAGCTGTGCTGAAGTACTCGCTGTGAAAAGCAATTTGAGGCGGGACAGTTTTTTATGAGATCCCTTCCAGCCCCAAATGCTCTATGATTCTATGACACACACGTACTGCCATAACACGCATGGCAGCTGTGACATGACCCAGAGCACCAAGTGTGAAATTGTGGCAGTGGGCAACAAAAGCGTCTGGCAAAGGTCTCAGGATATATCTAAGATCACAAACACACTCCATTTACAGGGGACTTAAGGAGATCCAACAAAACAGTTATACCCATAGAATCAACGCTGGCGAAGAACTTAAGATCATCAAGTCCCCATCTCACCCCAGCACTGCCATTGTAATCCCTGAATCACTAAAACACATCACCGAGCACTAGGTGCAAACGTTTCTAAAACACTTCCAGGGATCGTGATTCCACTACTCGCTGGGCAACGTATTCCAGTGCCTGACTACCCGAACAGTGAATTTTCTTTTTTCTAGTACCGAATTTGTATTTCCAATATCTTAACTTGAGACCATTTCCCTGCATTTCGCTGCAGGCACGGTAGACCAGAGCAGCCCCCCCCGCCCCACTACAACCTGCTGTCAGGTAGCTACAGAGAGGAAGAAAAATCCTGTGCATTTATAAAGAGACATCCTAACCCCGTTACACAGCACCAAGTGCCGTGGCTCACAAATGCAGAGAGGGAAACAACCACTGGACAGCGGAACCGTGTCGGTGTAAGATCGCGGAAGGCAGCAGACGCCGCGGGTTCCGTCCACGAGCCCAAATTACAGAGCTCGATGGTGTCACCCCGCCACCTCCCTGCCCCAGACGCGCCCAAACCCCCGAGCTGTCCCCACAGCCGGGGACCGGAGCCGGCAGCAGCTCAGCCCCGAGCCACGGGAGGCGAGGGCACCCGGCCGCCCCGCTCCTCGCCGTCCTGCTCACCATGGTGCCCGCGCCAGCCGCCGCTGCCGCCCGGCTCGGCCCCACTCCCGGCACATAAATCCGCCCGCCCGCCCGCCGCTCCCGACCAGCGCACGCCGAGGTCACGCCGGGATCCCGCCACGAACGAGGCCCATCTGGGCTGTCCAACCAGCTGCCTGCGCGGCCGGGGCCACTGAACGCTGAGACTGCGCCGCGACGGACAGCCCCGGCCTCCCCGCCTCACAGCCACGGGCTGGCGACGAGCCTAGAAGGTAGAGGCGCCTACCGCGGCGCACGGCCCGCGGGCTCCTTGGCGACAGCTCTGTCAGGCGCCGCGGGGCCAGCCTGGCCCGGCTAGGGCACCGCCGCGACCCCAACCACGTGACGGCGGGAGGTCGTCCCGAGCGTGGAACTTCCCCGCCACCGCCGAGCCTCGCGTGAGGGGCGGCACCGCCGGAGCACCGGGAGAGGAGCGGGGGGAGCGGGGGGAGCGGGCCCGACCCGGGGGCGGCACAAACGGAGAGCGGCGGGGGAGGGGGGGAGGGCGTCGTCCGCATGCGCCGAGGTCACATCGCCCTCCTCCGTGCCGGTGCTGCGCATGCGCGGCGGGGCGGCTGAGGGCGGAAGTGTGTCAGGGCTTGTGCCCAGCCATGGCCGCCGTGAGCGGTACCCGAGGCCGGCTCTCCGCGGAACGGGGCGGAGTCGCTTAGCCCGAGGGAAACAGGCGTCCTCCTTCCAGAATACCCAGTACTGCGCACTGCCTGGATCTGTCCGGAAGGGACCTACCTGGATAGTCCGTCCAAAGGAGCGCTGGGAAATAGTCGCGTCCCTCAACAGTTTTGTCGTAAATCGTGCGGTTTTAAATGCGTCGCTGTGGTCCCTTGTGTGCGAGCTGGAAACAAATAGGAGTATTTTGCTTGAACTGATAAATATTATTTCTGTAGAAAGTACTTAACATCTGTTCGTATCTTGTCAAGCTTGGTCTGCCTTCTGAGAAACCCAGGAGGGCAATTCATAGAATCGCAGGATGGTTTGAGGTTGAAGGAACTGTATGGATCATTTTATTCCAAGCCCAAACCATGCCCAGGGCATGTCTTTCACCAGAGCAGGTTGCTCAGAGCCCTGTGCAACCTGATATTCTAAAGATGGAGTATCCATCCAGTTTCCATGGGCAACCTGTGCCATTGCCTCACCACCCTCACAGAAAGGAACTTTTCCCTAACTTGTAATCTAGATCTCTCCACTTTTTGTTGCAAACTGCTTGTCCTGGTCCTGTCACTATCTGCCTGTGTAAAAACTCATTCTCGCTCTTTCTGGTAATGCCATCTTTAGATAAAGGGGCTCTGAGTTCTCCCAGGAGCGTTGTCTTGCCTAGAGTGACCCTTGCCAACTCTCTCAGCCTGTGTCCTCAGCAGAGGTGCTTCAGTCCTGCCATCACCTTTGCAGACCTCATCTGGACTCACTCCAGCAGGCCTTTTTTCTGCTGAGGACCCTAGAACTGGACACAAAACCCCGGGTGGAGGTCTCAGGAGGTGAGAGCAGAGGGGCAGAATCACCTCCTTCAATCTGCTGACCTGGCTGGTTAGGATGCAGTCAGGACATGGTTGCCTTTCTGGGCTCCACATGCACCTCGTAGGCTCACGTCCAGCTTTTTGCCCACCAGAACCTTGAAATCCTTGCTTCACACACAAATCTCTAGGAAAAGTTAGTTTAGTAGTCTCAACAACCATCAGGAAGAGTTATAAACTGTCATTCTGGCATTTTTAATTGTTCCTTTGAAATATGTCACAGCTGAACAACAAAACCCACTCAAAACCACATTTCTGAAACAGTAGAAGAAATAGATTTCAAAGGAAATCCAGATACCAGAGACTATAGTACCAATATTCAACCATTCAAACCATTTAATTTTAGTCAACAGGTAGGTCTTTGGCCTCCCAATTTATTAATGCTAATTTGATGACATTTATGGCAGATGAAGCATGTCAAGAAAATAACAAATTCTAAAGGCATTTGTTCTACACCATGCATTTCTGCACCATTTGTTCTACACCATTGCAGACACAATACTAAATAAAATTAATAAGCTCTTTAAAAGACAAAGTTACAATAAAAAGGTGTCAGTCTTATTGTAGAGATGGTAAGAGATTAGAAGCATTTGGAGAGCAACTGATTTGAGACATGTTTACTTGTGGAGGTAAGAGTCTTGAAAATATTTTTAACAAAACTCTTGTTTGTGGAACTCTTTGACATAACATTTCATCACAGATATGAATTGGTGGCATTTTATGAAAAAATAATCAAAATTGGAAGTGAGCAGAACTGTTTCATTAACTGAAACTAGAACTGGTCAGCTTGAACTGTTAATAATCATGATTTCAGAGCTCTAGTATTTTAATTCTAGTGTGGTTTAAATTTGTGTTTCACACAAAGACAAGGCCGAAGTTGTTCTAATCACTATGGAAAAGCGGATTTTTGAATGGCTTTATATGGGCTTAGTGGAACCTTTGCAGCAGCAAGGTAAAGAAAACTGTCCCATGCATTACTGCCGCTGGTACAAACACCATATAACCTGTGAAGCTGCTCCCTTGGGCCCTCCTTTCTCAAACAGTGGGTAAGTTTTAAGAAACGCATTAGAGCAGACATGTTTTTACTGCCTGTGCCAGCTGGATACAAGGGTGTCTTAAGTTGGTTGTTGTTATGAAAATGATACATACTGATTGGGGGGGTTGAGAAATTAAACTCTAAAGTTGTTAGAAAACACAGGCAAGAGACAAGAGGCGATCGTGGAAGAATGCAGGGCCAAATCTACAAGTGAAAAGAACATGCCAGCTCAGTCCTCACAGCTCTCAACAGCCAAGATTATACTTGGGCTTTCAGAGGAAAATGGGCCCATCCCCGGACCAAATAGCTCAGCCCTCACAGCTCTCAACAGCCAAGATTATACCTGGGCTTTCAGAGGAGAATGGGCCCATCCCCGGACCAAGTAGCCGAAACAGCTTCCATTCAAGAAGGGACCCCAAAAACTTACATCTGGATGTCTGGGGACAGGGACCCTCTCTGCAACTGAAAGCAGGCTGAGCTAAATCCTCGGAACCCCATTCAGATTCGGCAGAAACACCATCAGAACCTGAATGAGAAGACCATTTTCCAAAGAAAATCCTGGCCCGAGGAAAAATAAACTGTATAAAAACTGGACCTTGGAAGCCGCATGTCGGAGTGTGGATGATCACGGACCCAGCTCGGGCTGGCCTGATATCCGCCTCCCAGTTCGATCGGACTTTTAACTCTGCTGTGGCAGGAACCCTTGTCGGGTTCATGAAAATTCGGCCAAATTGTGTCATTTTGCTGTTTTTGCTTGTTTTATTTTTTCTTTCTTTTGTATTATCTTTTTGTTGCTTTTTGTTCAAGATCTCTATAATCTATCTAATCTTTACCATAATAAAGTTTAGATCTTGATTAAGAGATCTGTGTCCGGACTTTTATAACAGTTGTCTATGCCTCATTATTCAGAAAAGAGGCAAGACTCCCCAGAAAAATACATTTCTAGGCTGTCAAGTGTAGTCTCAGCAGCCACAGTTGAAGCACTTGAAACACTTAATTAAGAAGTCTTCTAGGGTAATGTTAAAAGGAACTGAGCTGCTGAAGGAAAATTTATTATGACACTGTCTACAGTCTCTAAATGACTGAAGGTAAATTTAGATCAGCAAAGGCCAAGTCACCTAATCCATGAAAACTTGGATCCTGTATCAGTAAAAAGTTATTTATGAAGTGAACAACAGGAACACATCATCGCCATGTCCCCTGTTTATTTCTAGCTTTCTATTATTTGAGATACTTTTCATTTTTGTAAGGTAAAGACTATTAAGAGATTCATTTAAAGCCTAATTTAACACATGAGAGGATACTGAAAAAAAATAGTGGCAAAGTCATCAAAGTATGTTCCAAAGAGGAGTCATTAATTTCTATTTTGGCAGGCAGCACGTCAGGCTGGAAATTTTCCATTTACGGATATAACTCTAAATCTTCTGACTACTATAGAAGTATTTCCCAGCATTTTGAAATGTAGTGACAGGACAAGGGGGGGCTTTAAATTGACAGTGGGTAGCTTCAGATCAGATGTTAGGAAAAGATATTTATTGTGAGGGTGGTGAGGCTAGCACAGGTTGCCTAGAAAAGCTTCCATGCCTGGAAGTGTTCGAGGCCAGGTGGGATGGGGCTCCGAGGGCCTAGCCTAGTGTCGCTAGATGGACACAAAATGAAGGACAAGCATGCAGTCAGTTGTCAGGGCAAAAAAGAGAGGATTAATTTTTTCAACCTCGATTTGCATAGATTCTGGACAATGACCAGGGATTGGAGGATGACGTTGCCACCTCTCAACCCCACTGGTCAAACTAGAAGTCCATCAAGAGAGGAATGATAAACAATCACTTTGTTTACCTAAAAATCTGTGAGAAACTCCACTACAAAAATGCAAACATCAGAAGGCTGAAAAAGATCAGGGCTTGAAACAAGAAGACCTTTGAAGGGTGCCTTCCAACCCAAACCATTCTATAGTGACTCTGTGGTTTAGTATAAAAAATGTAAATAGTGGGAATGAGTTTGCTTTGTGGTACTTTGGATTTACACAGCTGGCTGCTCAGCTTATTTGAAATAGTTCCATGAATAGTGGAGCTAATGAAGTTTGGCTTCCTGTGGATTTCTCTCACTTGATTGTTAGATTAGAAATGCACATTTCTGTTTCTCAAGTGGTTCTGCTTGGGGCATTTATGGTATCTTTGACCTACACACAGGCAGTGCAATTATAATCAAGAATTTCCACTGATAAATGCATTTGAAACAGGCCAGTGGGTTCTGAATAAGTTGAAAAATCACTTACCAGCATAGAAGCAGATAGATTCACAGATCCATAGCAATATACATATGGCCACACTGCAGCACCATATACCTTATTTTTTTAAGTCATCAGAACAAAAGGAAAACACTTGTGTCTGTGCCCGTAGTGTGTTTGTTTCACCTGTTTTACCATAGCCTAAGTATGGTAAAAATAGAACAAACATGACAAAAATCATGACTACAAAGGCAGTGGGTTAATTTTTGTGTGCATGTCTGTGTTTACTAAGTTGCCTCAGGTTGCCTCAGGACCTAGGTCTGGCCTGAGTTTTCTAAATATTAATCCCTACCCCTAGCCTCTCTATTGAATTTTAAAAATACTACCAAATTATTTTAACTACATATGAAAGTACATGTTTTTAATACATTGGTTCACACAGCTATGCCATGCACACAATATTCATGTGTGCATATACAGCTATATGCATAGAAAACTTGTGCTGTGTAAATGTGCTGTTTCAAAACGAACTCAACATAAAACAGACAAATCAAATATATCACTGCTAAAACTAGGCACTCCTCATTTTATCTACTATGTGACATTTCTGAAGTCATTACTGTTCTGTTCAATTAACTTGAAATATGCTTTCTGATAGCACTTTTTTTTCCCCTAAAAAATCAAGTCACTGAGCAGCAAGTGCCTTCTTGCTGAGCAGTTTATTGCCAGAAAGGTCAGTGCTGTGATTTTATTTAGCCACTATTTATTAGAGGAATTTAAAAATACGTCTCTGACAGTAGTATTTTCTTTCAAGAAACACTTGAGTGTTTTGATGCTTTTATCTCTGTATTGTGTCTTGAGGTTTCGTGTACATTGATTTAATATACAGTAAATTTCCTGAAAAACCAAGTCATAACAGCATCATCAGAAAATAACTATGTCAGCGATGAGCTAGTACATGCTGCAGAGTCCCAGAGTGGCATTTGTGTGTAAAAAAATCCTGTCCTGAGTCAACGGGTTAAAAATTGGTTAAGCATTCCAGATGTGTAATGCAAAAAAGGGAAGTTCTTTGGTATGTTGGTTGTAGAGCCAGCAGTAGATGATGACCAATGGACTGGAATCTGCAGTGAATTGGGAAAAAGATCTTGCGTGCCTGTGCAGGTGCTGGACCACTGAAGATGTTGCAGATCAAAACCAGAATTTTAAAATTAATCATCTGCTTCTCAGAGAAGCAATGTAGTGGGCAGAGTAACTCTGGTATGTTTGGAGGCTTGGAAGCAAACTAGCTACTTGTCAGGAGCATTCTTTAAATGTGTTGGGGATGGTGCCACAGGCCTCTACTCAGTGTCTCAATTCCTTGGGCATTAGGAAGTGTATCCCAAGCACTTGTAAGTATTATAGAGATATGTTAAAAAAACCAACCAAATAAACAAGTGAAACGCTGACTAGAAGAATATTCTTTTCCTTCTACACATCAGAATATAAAGGCAGCATTTGTAAGACTCAGAACTAGGAATTCTCCAGCCCCTCTTGATGCTCTGATCACATGGCTCTCCATTCCTCATAAGAACGATGATTTGTAGAGCTCTAAACCATAGCAGAGGCCCCAAATAGACTGACCATGAGTGGGTGGTGATCAGGTAATTACATATTCTAGTCCCATGCTGTCAATGGGGAGATAAGGGTCAGAACACAAGTTTTCCCCCTCTTCCTCGTCTCTCTGCTGTCAAGGTCAGTTATGAATTTTTTACTTTCCTATGCTGTCAGGGAAGGGAACAGGTCAGGCTCAGTCAGCTTTGTACAGAGGGCTGCATACACAGAAAACCAAGCAGCCCCTCATTTTTATTTGTTGTCTCTGTCTACCTTTCCAACACATAAAAAAATCATATGTGGAATCCTTCTTCAGAAAAATCCCCAAAAGCGATTTACATTGGAAAAACTGTCACTCAGTGGGCCCTGAAGAAGTTAGCTGTTGTAGTGGAAAGCACAACTGCTGTCTAATAAGTGAGAGTTAATAAAATGAAGTGGTAAACCAACATGTGAGTTATGAAGATCTTCCTTCATTAATGGAAGCTATCTAGTGTCCCACAGATGCTCATTATGTGTTGTTTATATCCAATAATAAAGTCTTGTGTTGCTTCAGTAGCATTAACTGGAAATGGTGCTCTGTGATCATAGAATAAAAGCTATCAAGGAGTTTTGTTGCCTGTACTTACTTCTCTCTCCATTTTTTTCCTTGCTCTTCTCTGTGCTTCCTATCAGAATGATGTTTATAGGAGCAGTAGTTCAAGCAGTTTAAAATAAAATCTTAAAAACATCTTGATACAGGCTTAGTATGAAGACATAGGAGTGTTAGCAAAACAGGCCAATCTAGTTCCAAATGTAAATCCATTTTTTTAAACACAGGATAAATCTGGGTCAAAAATGTCCAAAAGAGATGTAGTCATGATGTAAGGCTCAAATTAAAAAGTGCAACAGAACTACTTATCTGTTGAGTGTTTTCAAGTGTGTCCTTGTGTGCCTTATTGTGATTCCAACCTAGCCCTGGGGTAAAAATGTGAAGAATTCTTCCATTCTTCTGTATTGTGAAGTGTCACAGAAGCAGAGTTAGCATTAGTTCTCTGGTATGCTAAAGAGAGATCAATTAATGTTATAAACTGGCTTTGGATAAATGATGCTTGAAACAACCCATGTTTCGGTATTAGCAGGGGCTATACAGTTTTGAATGCCAGGATCCTTAAATTTTGGGATATGTTGGAAAAATCTGAATTTTTCAATTGTGCTCTTCTGTTTCTCCAAATTAAAGGGAATAATAAATTAAAAATGGGAAAATATTTATAAAGAAAAAAAATATTATTCCGTCAAACTCTGGTGTAGTGCTCTCAAGTGATTCTCTAACAGCCTACCATACTGTGGGGAATGGGAAAGCTCAAACATACTGGAAGTAAACATGTTTTTACATCCTTAAACATTTTAGTCTGTTTTCTAAGGAATTCTGTTTTGAATCATTCTATATTTATTTGCATGTGAGTGTGTTCATGATAGTTTCATGGTAATTTTACCCAGTTACTTCAGGCCTTGTTGTCCAATTCCTAGCTAACCGGCCTGAGAGATACTAAGTTCTTACAAGTGTGATGAAACTATGAACCCCGGGGATTGTCAAGAGGTGTGTTAGTTTTGCATGACTTGATTTTTTGGTGAGGACGGAAGAAGCCAGCCATGGAAGTGATTTTTCTGGGGGAAGCTGCTAGAAGCTTCGTCCATGCCTGGCAAAGCCAATCATGGGCTGGCTCTGAAAATAAACATGCTGCCAAGCCAATTAAAGTAGTTGGCAACGTCTCTGTGATGACGTATTTAAGGAGGGAAAAAACACGTGCAATTCATTTTTCTTCCTCTCCTCCCAGGGCAGCTGCTGGCCCATGGAGCCAGGGCTATCTCAGCACGGCCCACAGAGAACTGAGCTTGCCTGGCCTCTTTTAACTTGCTGTGCTGAGGGCAGAAGGGCAGGGACAGCAGCAGCAGCTTCTCCTTTATGGTGCCCCGTGTGAAGAGAGGCCCTGAATGGAATCCGCGCTGCGGCAGCCGGCAGGGACCACGTGGCCAACACCGAGGGACATGGCAAGCTGTTCCCTGGTGCAGAGCCCAGACAGGATCAACCTTTCAGTGCTGCTAAAACCTGTAAAACTTTTCAGTTGATGGAATTTGAGAACAAACAAACCTATGGACACCAATTCTCTCCTGAGTCAGAGAAAAGGGAAGGTGAAGACACGTGAGGGAACAACATGGAGGCACCAAGGTCAGTGGAAGGAGGGAGGGGCAGGAGGTGCTCTGGGCCTTGGAGCTGAGATTCTTCTATGATGAGGAGCCATGATGAGGACTATAATCCAACAAACAAACAGTTTCCCTCTAATTCATGAAGTGCATGGGGGAATGCAGAGGTACACTCACAGCTCATGAGAAAGGTGTTCTTGCTGGAACACGTGGATGCTGAAAAGCTGTATTCTAGTGGGAAACTCAAAAAGAGAGAGAAGATAGAGAAAGAGAAACCTTGCTTCTAAACCAGAACAACTCATCCTTAAAAAACTATACCCCATGAACTAAAATGACGCATACCATGTAGTTTGAGAAGACTATTTTGTCTGTGGGAGGGACTAAAATTACAGCAGGTTGGGCAGGACTGCTCCTTCTGAAAATTAGAACCACCTTGGAGAAGTCCATGGGAAGGACCCCATGACATACCAGAAGAAATTTTTCTTTATACCTTTTAAATTTTGAGCCTGTTTTGCCCTTAGAGTGTTTTCTCCTAACCCTTATCTCACCCCACGAACCTTTCAGTTTTTCTTTCCCCCTCCTCTGCTCAACTATAGCAGAGGAGAATGAGTGAATGGTTTTTCCATGGGTGTCTGGTTTCCAGCCAGTGTCACACCCCAACAAGGGAGACTCTCATTATTGCTACAAGCAGGGATAGTACTACAGTGTGAGCTCCCCCCCTTATTAAAATCTGTGTCTAAATGCAGGCAAAGCATCAGCTGGCCCACATATCCTATTCAGACAGTAGCAAATCCAAGCACAAGACACAGATAAAAGGAGATCAGGCCTCATTAGTGCCACTGCTAATGTGAGATTTGTACCAAGTTTGAGCCTTGTATTTAATAGCACCCAGAACAAGAAAGTTGACTGTTTCAAAGTGTTTTTGAAAACTTATGCACTGTCTTTTATGCAATAATCTCTGTTCTTCACAAATGTTAAAGACAAGTGGCACCTGGCCTTGTAGATACTCAGAAGTACAGAGAAAGACAGTATATATATATGTGCATGTGTACAAATATATGTATTTGAAAAGTCTTCAGATATATATAGATGTGCACATGTGTAAATGTATGTTCATGTGTGCTTGTGTGTGTCTATATACTATATATGCTAGTATTTACAGAAAACCTGATAAAGTGCTGTTGCCACATTTTCAGTTAACATTCTGAGAATAGTCCTCAATTGAGGACTTTATATTTAGACTCCAATGAATATTGGTGAATTGAATCTTTAAAAGTTAGCCACTTAGGTGACCAGAAAATGGATTTACCAAAATTATTTTATCTACCTCTTGGGCAAATATTGGCNCCCTTCCCTTCCCTTCCCTTCCCTTCCCTTCCCTTCCCTTCCCTTCCCTTCCGAAGTAATTATTGATAAAAATGGAACTGTAGCCCTGAGGTGGCTCAATCGCTAAACTCCCTCTGTTAAACTCCCGCCTTCTTTCTTCATCTGTCATACTCAATCATCATTTTGGTATAAGCTTAAAAAATTAATTTTCTGTAAGAAAATGGATACGACCAGAGCAAACAGCTGCCTGGATGTTACACAATACAGGAGAAGTGAAGGTGACATGCTGCCCTTTTGATATGTCTATTCAATATTTACTGTCAACTTCAACTAACATTTATATGATATGAATATTTTAAACCAAACTCATTACTACACCCAAGTACTTCTTTGCGTAAATATGCTATGATCAGCTCCACTGTCCCACATCCATTTAAATACTAGTGACTTGTCTGTACAAGGAAAGCAGAAAATGAGGATATAATGGAAAATGAAATTGTTTTGATAGCCCT
This sequence comes from Cyanoderma ruficeps, assembly GCA_008694505.1. Classification (NCBI taxonomy): domain Eukaryota; kingdom Metazoa; phylum Chordata; class Aves; order Passeriformes; family Timaliidae; genus Cyanoderma; species Cyanoderma ruficeps. The sequence continues at coordinate 758,450 of VZDJ01000143.1, read as the reverse complement.
GGTTAGACACATTGCTTCTTCATAGCAAGAGTTGATCCTCTTTGTTTATCAGCAGGATACCTTTAGCATTGCCTTAATGGTCAGAATCGGCACTTTTAAAATTATGATAATTTTACAGTTATTATGTGATCATTTTACAGTTTTTATGTGAATTTCAAATAAGGCATTTTGGTGTACAAGTAGGATAAATTCAAAACAGTAGAAAATATCAGCTGGAACAGTGAGATAGTTCGAAGAATATGTAAGGATTGTGTCTATACTTTCAAAGTGAACTCAGTAGTCAGTATAAAGATGGAATTATAAATCCTAAAGATTATAATATGTACCTAAACCAGCTTTAAGTTTTGGCATGTATTTTTTCCTCTTTTCTTGTGCAGGGCTGATTTTTTCTTGGCTAGCTGAGAGATGGGATGGCACCTGACTTCTTAAATTTATCTTCAAGATTATGTTTCACTCCAGTTCAATAAGCTGTGTTGACCAAAACTGTGACTCTTACCATGGAACATGCTACTGTTTTCTAGAACTAGTGTGTTTAGTATGTGTCACTGAGACATTCAACATTAGGCCATCTTCATATATTAATTTTTTTGTGTGTGTGTGTGTGATTATGATANGTGTGTGTTTGTTTGTTTTTGTGTTTTAGCTATATTGCTATTTTTTTGCTTCCCTGTTTGTTTGTTCAGCTCATACTGAATGGACATCCCAACTCCTAAAGCCTGTGATATGTCATGGAGTATTCGAACATAGCGAGCTTTTGCTGTAAACCTCACCTTCATAGGGTGGCTCTGAGGGGTAAGGAGTGTACAAATGTGGAGCCTTATTAAAATAGGTTCGTTAACAAGAGATACTCAAGTAACCATTTTGAGGACAGTCACTGATCATGAGCAGGCTCTTTATATATTTTTATGAGTTTACTATGAGCATGAACATCTGCCACCCCTCAGTGAAAAAGGAATACATGGCCTTTACTGTGGGACAAGTCAGAAATCCTTAGCTGATAATATAAAAAGCAGGGAAAGCTAAATGTCTATTTCTGTGTTGGTCAGAAGGGAGATCGGGAGCTGAGTCAATCTGCAAGTTGCCTACCAAACCCACCAAGAGACTTGTGGAGATGACTGTTGGGTAGCTTCTGGTGTTTCTAAGAGAGGAGGAATTTATTTTGTTTGCAGTCTGTTTACTAGTCCTGGAAAGCTGTTAGCTGAACAGCTCTCAGGTTATATGGAGAAAAGTTGCCTATGTATCTGCTCAAATGGATTTAGGAGGTTGCTGCTGGCAGGGGATTCCCTTGCTGAAAAGACATGCTCATGCATTGTTGTTTCCTCTGACTGGATGTGGTTAAAGCCTTTATGCCATATTCTTCAAAACTGCAAATTATGGAGCTACTGCTCTGTGAACTCATTGTGAATTACTCAGAAAATGTGGGACACTCTATTTTTTTAAGTTTCAAAAGTTAATGTGTTATTTTGGTTACATGTACCAGTGTTGTTCCCCCAACCCCAAATTGCCAAAGACCATCAGTTGCAAATAAAGGAAATATTTCTAATAGAAGGAGGGAAAGTTACATTAGAATAGGACTGGTGAAACATTACTGCTATTTTTACAAGCTTCTAGTTAGTTTAGAAGAACGTTCCTGAGAAGTCAAGTAACCTTTATTCAAATCTGATGTTCTCACATGGGAAGAAACACAGAAAACACCATGAAATTACAGAGCTAGAGATGCGTATCACTACTGGAAGTGAAATAATCACTCATTCTGTTCTCACAGTATATAGGAAAATTGAAGTATGGCCAGACTTCTATTTGAGAGGATGTCTTTAGGGGTTCTCTCTTGCCTAGCTGCACCTGTTACAAAAAGAGACCCAAAAGAACTCCCTACACATGGGAGGAAAAAAAGCCAAATAAACAAAAAAACCAAACCAACAAAAACCAAACCAACCAATCAAATACAACCCCACAAAACCCTAAGGTAAAAGGGATTTTGGAGTGAAACAGAATTCTAAATTTTAAGATTCCTCAGGAGATAGCTGCAGTACCTGAAGGATGCAGAGCATTTCCCCTGAGCCTGTCAGGGTCCTGCAGTAGTGGTAACAAGTTGAGTAGCCTCCCCAGTCCGCGGCTGGGGGGGACAGCTGCCTCATCCATTTAGAGGGGACACAATCTGAAAGTTGACCCCAGGTGTACTGATTTGCAGGATTCACCCTGCTCCAGATGGGCAGAGCTAGTTTTTCTCCTTAAACATGAGTTGCGCCGGTGTTTAAAGGCTAGTGCAGCAGGGAAGGGTCGGAGGATCTTGGGGGAGGAATTAAAACAGAACAGCATAGAGAACAATTACTGAAACACATTCGGGATCCTTTCACGGCAATAATCTTATTTATGAGTCATCAGGATGCGATGGCTCCTGAGGGTCCAGGACCCCCCTTCTGGGCGTTCCTGAAGGAGATACACTGAGGGGGTATAAGTGTTTTGCCAAGCAAACATTTTCATTGAATATGGGCTGTGTCGGCTGAGGTTAAACTGTCTGAGAACTGTGCTGAATTCATACCGGAAAAGAGTGGATATTAGGAGCAAATCGACTGTCACACACGATGTGCCAAATTCTGATTTGCTTTTAGGAAAATATCTGTTAATCCTGTTACGGGAAGGGGAGAGGGTGAGGTGCGAGTGGCCGCGGACCAGGTGTCGGGTTGCAGCCACGGTAGAAATACAGGATTTTGAGGTCGGATTTACTTATCGCACTTTTGGCCCTGCCTGCGCCTCCTAAAACCTGTGAACGGAGTAGGCAGAAGGGGTGAGGGGCGGATGGAGGAGGGAAAGGAAAATCTGGTGTTTCCTTTCGCACACTTTGCAGAGGTGGTTTTGCCCTGTGTCCCATCCGAGGGTGATCTCGAAGTGCTGTCTCGGGTCCGGGCTGCCGTGCTCCCATCCTCTTGCCCTCTGCCTGGAGGGAGGGAAGCGGCGCAGCTCCTCCTGCCTGAAACTCCGGGTCTCCAGAACCAAATGTTGCCTGTGACAAGTTTTTGGCCTCTGGGCGGTGCTACTCGGGCTGTCGGCCTCCTCTTTCTCATGCCCAAGAGGATTTGCTCTTGCTGGAAAAGCTGGTTTTTTTTCTCCTGTTTTGCATTTATAGTACCATGTGTGTTATATTTACAGGGTATGCTCTCGTATTATATACATTGATACGGATCCCCTCGAATGGCCTTTGGATTTTTTTATAGCCCCTTTCACAACCTTTTCACTTTTTCTCCAGCTTCTTAATGGGCTTAATTTAAAGGCAGGCAGAACAAACCCTAAAAGCTGGGGAGCAGACAGAGGGAAGATTTCAGTAAGGGGTTTCCTTAGGATTTTCTTGAAAGCCGGGAGGAAGAGGTGAGTGTGTGTGGGACACACAAAACCGGCTTCCTTTTGGGATGGGCCGTGTGGGGGTGGGTGTGGAGACACCCCAACCCCTGGAGGATCGTCCTTGAGAAAAGAGGCGGGCTGTGGCAGTAATCACTGGCTTCGGATACTTTCTCATAAATATTCAAATATTATGTTAATTATTACCACTGCAGACGTTCACTCAAGTTCATATATATATATATATATGTG
>VZDJ01000143.1:672071-745339 GCA_008694505.1 Cyanoderma ruficeps | reverse complement strand
GGAAGGGAAGGGAAGGGAAGGATCTTAAATTGCAATGTAAGATGTAACCAAAAGTATGTATTCTATTACCATCTGTTAAAACCAGGTGGGGCAGTCCTCTTTATCTCTTCCATTCCTCATAACTCTGGGCGGGGACATCTCCTGTGAATGGGCCATCTCTTAAAACCTGTAGTTTTAATAGCTGGTAGTGTCTTTAAAGGAAGTAAAGGAGTAGTGTTCTTTAAAGAAAAAGAGATGTGGGATGGGGGGGCAGGGAGAGAGTGACAGGGGTTAGGTAGAAACTTACCACTCTTCTGAGAGTCCCAACAATGTCTTGTTGTTCCACTCCATCTGTTCTTCTTGGTGGTGAGAGTACCCCACCGCCCTGTGCCACCAAAAAGTACAGAATCCCATATATTAATATAGGTTTTGGGCCAGGTGGGAATGCCCACGTAACTCATCTGGGGAGGGCAAGCCTGACACTGTCCCTTGCAACACTGTGGATGTGTTGCATCGTTTGCAGTGCTCTGGTGCAGGGTCTGGGGACCCCTTTGGGCACGATTTGATGGGCCATGACACCCCCTCTGCTGTCCTGTGGATAAGGCTCCCCCCAGGTGAAGGTGCCCCACAGCTGAGCTGGTCTGCACAGCAGAGGATGGGTTCACTGCCTTAGACCAGAGGCCTTTTCACTACACACACAAAACCTCTCCTCTCCCCACCTTTTGGTGTGGGGGTCTGTTCGAGTCTGGCAGCTGCTAGCCCTAGGGCCGTGGTTTCCACCCCGAAGGTGCTAAGCTTGATCCCTCTGAAAGTATTCTACCCCAGCCGAGACCTGAGTCATTTCATCTTATCTCCACCAGCATGCAGTCCAGGGTCTTAGTCAGGGTGTGGTGGTCTTCTCTGTAGTTTTTATACAGTTTTGCTATAACAAGCAAAAGTCTTTCATTAAGATGTTTCACCCATAAATTATAACATTTCAGTCTCCAACACTGGGTGCAAGTTAAACTCAACTGGCTCGCAAGAAAAATTATTTGTGGCTTGATGCCACTGCCACACTCCCAGCTTGAGGTGCAGTTTAGGTGTATAGAGCTGCAATATGAAGACAATTCATGTGCAGGATTGCCCTGTGAGTTGCTATCTTTTATATGTGAAGGACAACTGAGAGTGCTGTGCACATAGAAACAGACACACACACACACACCCCCACACTCTTTCTCGCTCTCACACACACAAATTCTGTAAAATTTGTTCACTGAATCATGCAACATTTTTCAGCAAGAGGCACCTCTGGGGGCTTTTCAAGTGGCTCAGTTAGGCTGTGTGGGGCCATTCATCTGAACTCTGAAGAGCTTCCAGAGTAAAAATGCTGCAGCTGACCTGGAAAACCTCCTGCCATAATGGTAATAAATAAATTACTAAAATAATTGATGCATAAATNAATAATAATAATAAATCCCTTTGCCTAACTTGGTGGCTTCCTGTCCTGTGCATCCTAGTGCACCTGCTGCAAGCATCATGTCTGTTCACAGGTGAGGGTGCCCATCACCATGCCATTCAGTGTCCAACTATGGCTGTAATTAGGAAACAATAACACAGACTCAAACCACTCAGATATTGTAGCAGTGAGTATAATACAGGGTGCTCAAAAATCCTATGCTAGCAAGGATTGCTTTAATAAACTGCTCAGAAGCCTTCCTGAGCATTAATCTGAGTTGAGGGGTGTGTAAACTGACCATATGGAGATACTTGATTGTGACAAGGCTGAAGCTATGACAATAGGCATGGTGCACAACCATCATTTTCCTCGTTGCCCAGCAGCAATTGCTTTTCCTTTTTTTGTCTCTTCCTTTCCTCTTTCTTATTCCTAAAACATTCCTTTCACACTAGCACTAGTAATTGTCGCCCTAAGCTTTCTTGCCTTGTGAGTGTTTGCAATTTTGTAGTGAAGATTCTCATGCAGCTTCATGTAAACTATGTATATATTTAAAATTATCTACTTTGTTTACATATTTCTCCTCTGGGAGGAGAGATATGATTGATGGTGATGTTCACCTACAAGGTCGGAGAGGTGGCAACCTGTGTAGCCAATCTTTTGCCTTCTGTAAAAAGTGTATATAAATGAAGTCAGAAATATTAAAATAGAACTTTCCTGCCTGACTTTCTGCTGTCTGCCTCGTCCTTTGTATGTTCGATACTGTGACAAGTAATAGATTTTTTATCATACCAGACCCCTAGTATATTGTAGTCTGTTTTTCAAATCACTCTGTTTGTTCAAGTTAGAATAAAATTATTTAAATCAGTTTCTTATAATCTTCAGTTATTTACAGATAAAATGATTTACATGTGAGCTATCTGCTGTGTATTATTGAAGGTTTTTATTTGGGGATTACACCAATAATTTGAGTCTATTTTCTTGTTTTCCACATCGTTTTTAGATCTCCTAAAGGAAGTAATTTGTTCTCTTTTTTTTCTCTTTAAGATAAAATGTCCACTTTTTTCCACATTTATTTAAGAGAGTGTTGTAGTTTATCAGTCTGATTGTATGAAACTAGAATTTAACTTATGTTGGAGATCATATGGCAAAACTCCTTTTTTTCCTCTGTGCTGAAAAAAAATTTGCATATTTATCTATAAATCCTACACTGAACACTGATTCTTTGGTCATGACTCTGATCCTCATCACACTGACATAAAATTGGCTTATTTCTATTAAAGCCAGTAGAGTTGCATAATAGTAAACATGGTGCGAGTGAATTAAAATTAGTGTGAGCATTTACAGCAGGGTGAAATCCAAAATAACCCCTTGTGGCCCATTGTGTTTACTCTGTTGTTTCTTTTATGTGAATAGTTGGCATGGCTAATACAACAGAAGAGTATGAACAAATATCTTGTCATTTGACATGAGTTACAAATTAATTGAAGGTCATTATTTTTACCAGGTTTTTGCAGTCTTTTCCCAGAAGAAGGAAAAGAAATACTTCCTTAGTTTGGTTGGCTTACACTTTATCTGAAAATTTTTTAATATATGTATAATGGGCAGTTCTCTAACCTAGTAACTGAAGAACATTCTGTTTTAAGTAGACGTCAAGGATTTCCCTAGGCTACTCTGCTTTACAAAAACATTGGCCACTGCACCAGCTGCGGAATGCATCACCTGCTTGTAGACTTTCAGCTGTATGAAGAGATATTTTCCCTTTGTGACTGTTCTTAATTTTGGCTTACTTTGTATATCAAGTTAATATATTAAGATTAGTAATGGATATTTAAGTATGAGTGCATCTGAAATAAAAAAGAAAATTGAATTACAGTGAATTTGCCACAAAGAATTTCAATTTTCACTTTCCTAATTACAATGAATGTGATCGATAGTGCTGTTCTAACTGTATAGAATCCAAATATGCATTTTACAACCAAAAAAAATTGTTAAAAATGGCTGTTAGGATGGTGGTTTTTTTGGTAATTGTTTTTTGACAGTTGTCTTGGAAACCATTTAATTAAAAAAATATTTTCTTTTTTATGCATTCTGCTCTGTTGAATTTAATCCACTATAAAAAGAGGCTACAAAAGGCCAATTCTTATATCCTTTTAGAAAGGACAACTAAAAAGAAGGAGAAAAAAAAGAGACCACCAGAAAGTAGATAATAAACCTGAATAGGGAGAGAGGTGAACACTTTATGATATTTCTGCATAAGACAGTGTGTGTGGGAGTCTGTGTGGGGCTCTGAAAGATGAACATGGGTGGAGAGGAGCTGAGATGAATTCAGTTCTTGCAGCTGTCTTGGTTGATACCCTCTGGTAAAACTTCCTTGGCTCCTGATGAGAAGAAACTGAGAAGAAACTTTTACCCTTTTTTATTATTTTTTTTCCTAAGAAACTATGTCTCCTATTTTTATTTTGTCTACAATACAAGGAAAAGATAGATCCTCAGAACCAACCTTCCTTCCTTCCTTCCTTNCTCTCTTTCCTTCTTTCCTATCATTATTCAACCATTTGAATTACTAATTTATTAGATTGCTTTTTTGTAGTGTAGAATTAAAAATAATGAAATGTTTTAAAGAATCCTTCAGTTTTACTCCCCAAATACAGCAGCAGGAGGTGTGTGGTTAATGTGAAGGATGATGGAAAATGGAATGTATTTCCTACCTAGCAGGAAGTTTTATAGATGGGGTAAAATACCAAGTGACAAACCAATTGTGCAATTGAGAGAAGAGGAATAAAGCATTCTGTGAAGTTTGTGAGCTGTTTTTACAAATGCTGTGCAAATATATTGCGTTTAATTCACTGTTAACCCTTCAAATTGTATTTACATACATCTCCAAAATATATTCTCTGCTTCCTTGTTTGAATTGATTGAACCAGCTTTTTTCATTCATATAAATATACTTCCTCTGTGGTCAGAGAACATGGAAAAAACCTTTTCTCATGTGAAATACAACTTAGCAAGGGAAAGGAGTCCCACCAGTGAAATAAAAATCTGCAAGCACCAACAAGGTTTGGAATTAATTAATTATTTTTTTTGTGTTTGAATACTTGGCCATTTTAACTGATGGACCGTGTATGAGTGCTTCAGAATTAACAGCTAATCCTCATACTTTTCCTTCTTCTCTTATGAGATACTATAGGTTAATATAAAACCAAAATAGATACATGGAATTGTCTGTCATGTACTCATAGTGACAAGTATATGCATGACTTTTGAAGTGCTAACAAAAACAGTCCAATATTTCATCCACAAGAACATTTGGCTGATGCTGTTGTGGGAGTTGCTATCTCTAGCTGGATTAAAGGCATTCAAGCACCCTTACTTTACGGGAACGGAGTTGGATTTTTTATACAAGAACTTCACTGGAATCTGCAGCTTAATTGCCAGGATCAGAGCCCAAACCACACCTGTTATGCAACTGACAATCATTAAAGATTAAAACATTTAATCATATGGGGAAAAGAACTCCATAGATAGCTTTTAAATTTGTAACCCATCAGATGTCAGCAAAGACATCTAGGGATGAGGTGACGATCATTTTGCCAAACATAGGCATTATTCTTGGCAACAATTCTCCTTCTGCAAAGGCAGACATCTAAAATAGGCCATAAGACTCACACTCTGAAAGTGCTTATTAAGGATGAGGGCAGCCTAGGGTGACTGGCTCCTCCCGTGCTGCAGATGTCTGGCACTGCCAAAGAGCCTCTCTGGGGTGACTGGCTGTACTTGATTACCCAGCATGGCGGTAAAGAATTCCAACGTGGGATTCATCTCCCTGAGCTCCAGCTTATATCCAGAAGGGAGACCATCACAGTCCATCATGAACTTTTGAGCTTTTCAGACTCCAATTTACCATCACCAAAATTGTCTCTTCTGCCACTGTGCCTGGGCAGTCTGGAAAGACATGACTCAAATGCTTCCTTACAGCCACATAAACCATTTTCATTATATTATGCAAGTGGATGTTACTAGTCCACTCCAATTAAGAAATTATCTTTCTAGGATTGTTTCATTTTTTTTTCCTTTTTCCTTGAATGACTTCATTATGTGTGGTTACAATAACACATCTGCTCATAAAATGGGCGCAGAGACTCTGCTGTGAAGAATCAAGGGTGTGGGCATTTGTTCAAAGTGACTGGCTTGCATCCATCTGACAGGGATAATTAGCCCTTGCTAATACGGCACAGCTGTTTTACGTGTTCACAATTCCTTCGGCCACTCTCCACAAAGGAGTGGGAGAGACAGCAGGTACAACTAAAGCATTTCCCATTTGTTTGTTGCCAGCAATTAAAAAAAGCCTCAAATGATGCTTTCAAGATAAATCCTACAAATAAGCATGAATATTTAAAAAAAAAAAAGATTGAAATTGAAGATACATACACACCCATGTGAAATGAGTGTATTTATTTCCTGCAATCTCTAATGTTATGTTTTTGCAAAGGCCATGGAGCATGACTTCAACTGCATAAACATTTTGCAGCATCACTCAGGCAATAATTTCCAAAAATGAACAAAGCTATAATTCTGCTGGTTTTTTGAAAATCAGATTTTTACTTTGTTTCATGCTTTTATTTTAAGAAATGACTGTGAACACACTAGATGAAATTCTGTTCTTCCCTAAGGAGAGGAATTCATTAAGGGTAATCCCTCTGTTGGACACAGTTTAAATATTTAGATAAAGAAGAAATATTTTGCTGAGTTCTATGTAGCACTATAAATTACTGTAACCCCAGAATCCCCTTCCATAGGTGAGATACTTTAAATAATGTGTCTCTTCAAAGTTCATTGTTAAGTGAGGTAATGGCCTCCTTCTTTTTGTTCTGTATCTGCAGAATTTATAAATAAGATAGCTCAACAGCTTCACAATTGAATCTTTCTGGATAAGTAAAACAAAGAGTCATATTGTTGACATGCAGCACTGGCTTTTCTTCACGGCAGAGTAACATTTGCTTTCCAACCATTTGGAAAGGATATCTCTGGTGTTTGCTTTATTTAATCATATGAAAGAGTGTAAAATTAATTAGATAAAAGATCATGTGGGTTTGGACATCATCGAAACTGAGTGTTGAGAGGGCTGTACTTCTTTGAACTGTACATTTTATTTATTTCTTCATTTAATGTGTTTTGAACATATTTAAGAGTATTAGCACTGTCATTTGTTTAAAATAAGAACATTCAAATACTTTGTCAATGGAATGTCTCTTGATGAAGAAAAATATTTGATAATATTTCAACAGCTGCACGCTTTTCCTGCTTTCTCCATAAAGCTAAAATTCTGAAGATGCTAAACAGCGATTAGTACAATTTAACACCTCCAGTCATTTGTGCTGGTTAGTGTTTATGCCTATTAAAACCAAAGGTGATGTTCTTTCCTGCAAACCTCTTTGCTCTCTTGCCAAAATATGGATGTGACAACAATTGCATGCAAAAAAAAAGCTGGAATTGCACACAACTTTGCATATTAAAATGACTGGAAATCTATCTCTGCCTGGATTTCTGTCTAGTTTTTGCCAGAGTGGTATTATCCTGTTGTCATTTTTTTCATCCAGTTATTTGCATACTCAGGTGGTCTTCCGGAGCTGACTAACAGCATATAGCTGTCAAAAAAAGATTTGTTTGTTCTAATTTTAACTATCTTGAAACGAGACATACAATTTAAGCAAGCTGTTAAGTCTAGCACTTCAGTGATAAATGATCACACCTCCTTGAATTCCTCTAGAGTTGTCTCTCTCTGTAATGCCTGACTCCTAAGCAATCCAAATTAGTACATTTATCCCAGTGTAAGGGTTGTTACACTCCACAAACCATGTCTACAAATGTGCACATGGAGGGACATTACTCAGACTCTGAAATTAAGATAAAAAGTGTATATCTTCATTTCCAGTAATAAAAGATTCAATTTATATAGCATATGAACATATGTAAATGTACACACATGCTTTTGCTGGCATGAATGCACTTGTGTGTAAATTCATCATTTGTAATACCTACATATATACACACAGACATGTGTGGGGAGACATAATGCAAAACACAGCAGGTAACTCTCTTCCTTAAAATGATAACTGTAGGACCCCAGCTTCTGTCTGTAAAGCATTACTGGAATTTTCTTCATTTTCCCTTCCAAAGTATGTAGCGTGTACCTAACTGGCTTTTATTTACTTGAAGATATTTATGTCACCAGTAAGCTGTCTACTCCACTAGAGTGAAGTAATAGAAAGGAAAAAGTTAATGCAGTGAATGCATGATTTGCATCAACGAAGAAAATACATTCTGTTTTGGGGTTTGTTTGCTTATTTTTGGTGAGGTTTTAGACCCAGTTATAAGACAATGTAATACTTTTTTATTTATTTATTTCTATTTTGTTTCTGTGAGGAGCCACTTCAGTTTTGGGACGCCTCAACCCTGGTTGTCAGAGGCCTGAGGGGGAGGGGCCGCATATCTGCCAAGTCTGGGAGGCAACTAGGACAAGCTGGAGGAAAGCCTTGTCTCTGGGGAGATTTTGCCTGGCAACCAGTTCGTGTCTGATATGGGACAGGCAGGCAGCAGGAGATCTCCAGGGACACTGTACCCTCCAGAGGGGTTCTCCAATCAGATGGAGAAAGGTCTCCAGCCATGGGCTGCAGTGGGACCTTGGACTGGGCCAGTGTTCTCCTGACAGCAGGCAGACCTTGGGAGGAGACGAGGGGCATAAAAATAACTGAGTCACAAGTGTCGGAGGCTTTTGGAAACATAATTTTTCAGTTTGGGTTTTTGGCTTGGGGCTATGGTTTTGCTTTTGAGGCCTGGTGATTTTGAGGGGTTTTTTGAGAATTGTTTTTTGAACTTGCTTGTCAAAACTTGTTTTTGAGCCAGGGCTTTCTGAGTCTTACACTTTTGGCCCATCCCCAGCCTACCTTTTGGTTCCCCTGCCCTCGCTGGCTCTTGCTTGCCCTCGTGTCTGCCCTGCCTCCCTGTGTCCCTGACCAACGCCTTGCTTGAGCCACCTGCGTCCAACCCCGCTTGCCTCTGAGCCTGCCTGTCACCCATTCTTACTGCTACCCTGTCCAGGCTTCTGGACCTTCTGCCCAAGCTCCCCTCACCTCGTGTCCGGCCACCTGTCACCACAGGTGCTGTCCCCAGGCAGGCAGCGTGCACTGCCCCTGCCTCATGGACATCAACAGCACTCCTGAACCTCCGGTCGTAATGCCCTCTTTGCCCTGTCTCCCTCTCCCTCTTCCCATTTTTCTTTATTGTGTTCTGTCTTCTCTAGCCCTCTTTAGTACAGTAACTCCTTTTGTCTTTTCATTACCAATAAATGGTTCTCAGAGACAACGTTTGCCTCATGTGGCTTAATTCCATTCCCGACCATCCATCATTAAAAGAACTCCTCATTGCTCTCCACATTGGAATGAGACAGTTTTACTGGGTGTTCAGGGAAGTTCTAGGACAGGAAAGTATCTACAAATGTCCCCCGTGAAAGAACTTGAGCTCAGGCTGATGGATACAACTGAGTGTAACCCCCCAAATACGGTTTCACTTCAGCCCCTGCTCACTTGTGTTATATTTACTGGCTTGCTGCTCACTGGTACCTTCCTATGGCATCATGGAGTTAAATACGGAATAATTTCTTTCTTATTAGGTAAATAATCTCTGTTGACCTCATTGGTGTCAAACCCTGTGCTGACTTTATTCAAGGTCTCTATCTCTGTTCTGCAACCACTGCCCTCACTTGCATGAATTATTGGTCTCTTGTCCTGTGGTTTTATCAGTAATTTAAAAAATGCAATCTGAGTGTAAAACCTTTTTATTCTGATTGCAAAACAAGTGGCATCTGCACTACATGGAGGTAACTGTCAAAGGCAAATACTGTTGGTTTTCCCAAGTTTCCTTTTTCACTTAGGTCTTTGGGAGAAAAGGAAGGAAAGATGATGCCTCATCAAACCCAAATCTTTCACAAGAGAGCAAATGAAGTCTAATAGTGTCAATGTCCCAAAAGAAGCTTGAGCTGGGTTAAATCTGCTGCTCAAAGGCATAAAGAAGGTATAGGAGCTGGCATGTCTCAGAGAAGCTCAAATTTACAAAACTCAGGAAAATCAAGGACCAGGAAAAGAAAACTGATAATTTAGTAAGAATACTCAAGCAGAAGAGTTTGTTTTTCAGTCATTTCTTGAATGAAATTAGTTATTGTGGTTATTCCAGCTACTGGAATAGGAAAAGAGCAAGTTAGGGAAGATTTAGGTTAATTTACCCATCCTATGAAAACAGGCTGAGAAGGTTGTGGTTGTTCAGCCTGGAAAAGGCTTTGGGGAGACCCTAGAACCGCTTCTAGTACCTAAAGGGGCTACGAGACGGATGGAGAGGGAGTTTTGACCAGGGTGTAGAGCGATAGGACAAGGAGGAATGGCATCAAACTGACTTAGATTAGGTATTGGGAAGAAATTATTTACCGTAAGGGTGGTAAGACACTGGAACAGTTTGCCCAGAGAAGCTGTCCCATCCATGGTAGAGTTCAAGGCCAGTCTGGACAGGGATTTGTGCAGTCTGGTCTAGTGGAAGGGATCCTTGCCCAGGGAAGAGGGTTTGGCACTAGAGGATTGTTAAGGTCCCTTCCAGCCAAAGGATTCTATGACTCTACTTGCTTTTCAAGTCACCAAGGTTGATGAATTTCACTTTAAGGTACTAGGCAGTTGGCTGAAACAATTAATCTGTGATCTTCAAGGAGCCAAGGAGAACAGACATTGGTGACTCATGTCCAGTTCAAAAATCAACATTTGCCATTTCTCTAACAAAACCTTCAAAGGAGAGTAGATGCTGTGGTCTTATGGCAGGATCCAGCAGGAGATGAAACTGATTTAAAAGAGACATCTTAAGTTTTCAAACCAAAACAGAAATGTGGGGGTAGGGCAAGTAGAAATCACAAAAGCTGGGGTTTTTTTGATTTAAAGATCTTTAAAGTTTGTTCATGTTTCCACTTTCTTCCCCCTAATGAATTTGCCTCCCTCCATTACCCATCCTGATGAACCTCTGTGTTCACTGTGTTGAATTCAAGGTATAACATCCATGCACCATTGTGAGAGGAGTAGGAAAAACAGAGCTTTTTTTATCAGCATGGTGGCAAATGTAGCAGACTCTCAAGAAACAGACTTGTATAAATTGGAGATGATTATAATTGTGATCAATAATAATGAATTAGCATCTGTTTTTTTATTTAGGATCTTTGATTGATATTTTTTGAGATTAACAAAGAGGTCGACACAAAACCAAACTCATTCCAGCAGTACAGTCAATTCCAATGTCTTCCAATTTTTTTCTCTTTCAATAACAATATTGCCCAAAGTTGAATTCTACATGTTGCATGCAGACATTTAGGAGCTGAGATAAACATTAAATAATGGTAAGCATTGAAGTCCACACACTGACATGACAGCTTCTTTCTTTTAAATAAGATCAACACTGAAAGTCAAAATATTGGCATATTGATGGTTTATAAGTAAACTCCTCTATATTACTGTCAGAAGGCCAAAGTGATGGGAGACGGGATTAAATTGCAGCTCTGTGCTGTTTAAACACGACATTGTCATCAGTCTTAAGATTTGCTGAAATTGTTTTAATATGGAAAAGCAGATTCAAGTATTATTTATGTTTAGGTTGCAGGAAGCATCATTTTTCCCAGCATTTTACTATGCAAATTGCACAGGAACATTTGTATGATATTAGGTAATTCAGTGTCAGATTTATTTGCAATTCCAAGTGGAATAGTGACGTTTGATCTGATTGCAACTATGACAATCAGCGCTAAATCTGTTGGTTTATATTTTCCTGCGTGATCTATGCAATCAAACAATTCTGCAAAGGTACTCTTTGAAGAGCACATCTAGAATGCCACATCATTAAACATCTTCTTAGTGCTTGTTATATTTCCTACTTCAAACTGCTGCATTTAGTTGTGAAATGACCTCATGTAGGAGTGGAATTTTATAGAAAACCCTTTGTCTGGGGCTGCTATTTGCCGGCTAGCTCGCCCCGGGAATTCTATATTTCCGAGGTTTGGAGAAACTGAGTCCTTGGCTGAGGCGTGATTGAGGCTTGAGAAAAGAGCGGCTCCCCACGTGGTTTTGAGATGGTTTATTTCTCCAGGTATCTCTCCAGAGCAGGTGGGAGGCGGAGAGGTCCTAGGGGCCACGTGGAAAAGAGAGCGAAAATCTCCTGTCCCCAGATTATGAACCCAGGGGGCAGGCCTCCAGACAGGAAGGGACCAGTACAGTATTACAAAGACAATAGGTGTAGGTGGCACCTAATTACCTTGGCAAATCAGGGGTTTCACACCTAAAATCTTTTGACTCTAACAGGGTGATTGACAGCTAGGTCAAGGTGATACCAACAGGATTTAGGAGAGGGGGGGGGATTGGGACAAACAGGGAACAAACCACTACAAACATGCAAGCAATTGGAAAAATTCGAATTTCGCACCGCTACATCTCCCTCTTTTCTTTTTTTAAAGCAGAGTGTTTTGTGGCTGAAGAGAGGGCTAGATCTCGTCTTCTTCTTCATCTGTGGACCACTCGTCCACTGGAAGGGAAAAGGACCGGTATCTTGCAGGAGGCAGGGCATAACCTTCACCCACCTCTATCAGGACCAGCTCTTTGGGTTCTTCCCTATCTCTCTGCTTTGCATGGAGAGTAGTTTGGTTCATCCCATGGGAGGCTATAATCATTAAAGTCAGTTTGTGGATCATTTTGCGAACCACACACTTGAAACAACAGACAGCTATAGAAACTACAAACACAATAAGTAAAATCAACAGTCCGGCTTTGACCCAAAACCTGGCCCAACCCGAGAGTCCCCAGTCCAGTAATAAATTGTCCAGCCAGTTCTCTAAATTCTTTTCGGCTTCACTGTCCACGTTGGAGGTGTTCAGGTGGACGTTTTCAGCTGTCACTTTTGGCCGTGCTGTGGCTGGTGCACCTGCTGGCGTTTGGAAGCTGGCGAGCAGGAGCAGAAGCAGAATCCTGACAGCAATGGGGGTCTCCATCTCTGGGCAGGGTACGGTTTGGGACTGCAACAGGAACTTAAAACAGTACAGTATTAAAAAAAACAGTGGGGAAGGAGTGAAAGGAAACAGCGAAATTTCTGAGAAGTTTTGTTCTTTCTTTCTGACCCTCTTTTTCCTGCGCCAGGCTGCAACTGAGACCTGTGACTTTTCTTGTTCAGACACCTTTGGGACATAGGGCTTCACCCACTTAGCTGGAATCCATTTCAGCCCAGTGGGGGTAGAGACACAGGAGTATCCCCGTCCCCATGTCACCAACTCATGCGGACCCTCTATCTGTCCAGTTTTGGGGTCTTTGATGAGAACCGGTGGTTTCTCTTTCAGGGTCAGTTGCTGGCTGTTACCAAAGTGCCTAGCAATCGGTGGGTTCAGTGTTTCAAAAGAGCAGTTCAGAAAGTTCATTGTGAACAAAGCTTTGGCCAGTCTGATTGAGGGAGGCTCAATTTTCAAAACCTGTGGTTGCTGACTGAGGACCCTTTTTAGTTCTCTGTGGGTCCTCTCCACCACTGCTTGGCCTGTAGGGGAATGTGGGATGCCTTTTTTATGTTCCACTCCCCAGAGCTGCAGGAAGTCTCGGAACTCCTTGGAGTTATATGCGGGCCCATTATCTGTTTTTAAAGCTTTTGGGATGCCCATAAATGAGAAAGCCTGCATTAGGTGCATTGTGGCATTCCAGGTTGTTTCTTTTGTGTGGAGGAGGCAAAAACTCCACCAGAAAAGGTATCTAGATATGGTTACCTGAACCCTTTCCAGCGCTTTTCCCACCTCTGGGGTGAGCACCCTAGGAGAACTCAGCTCCTCTCCCCCTTTTAACAAATCAAAAAGAGGGGCTAGGTCTTCTGTGGTCAGACCCAGCCAAGGCCTCACCCAATTTAAAGGTCCACACAGCTGATGGACATCAGCAAGGGTTTTAATTTTGGTTTTGATTGCCAATTTTTGAGGTTTAATTGTACCAGTTTCCAAGCCCAAACATTTCCAAGGTGGCATCTGCTGAATTTTTGATTCCTGCAACTCAAATTTTGTGGCAACCAGTGCATCATTGAAAAGACAGTGAGGAAAGGGTGAAAGGAGAGAAAATATTTTTTAAATTTTTTTGATTTTTCTCTTTTTGCCTTTTTTCTTCCTGCGCCAATGTGCCTCTGAAACTTGTGACACCTTTTCTTGAGAAAAGGCTAAGTTTGGCACTGGTTTGTCCAAAAGGGCCTGCATTAGATTTAAATTGCAGGAAGGAGGCATGATGTTATTTTTGCTCTTCGCTCTCTCCTTTTCCCCTTGTTCCCCTGTGGCTTGAACCACCTTATTTATGTCCTCACGCCAGGCAGGTTGGCGCTTCCCCACAAGTTTTTTGGAGGGACTTCTGGGGTTTTCCCTTCTCCCCCACCCTCCTCCTCTTTTCCATCCTCCCCTTCTCTCCCATCTTTCCCTTCCCATTCTTTGAATTGGTTAGAGTCTTTTTTGACAGGGCTCTGCAGGCTCTGGTGTCTTATCTGTCCACACAGCGAGCACGGCTTTTGGGTCTTCTGAGCTGAGGAATGGGTCGCAGGCAAGGCACTTTCAGACGCTGCCCTTTCAGCTGTGGCAGTCATCTGTTTCCCTGGTAGCATTTGCTGAATCAATTGCCCACGCATCTCCATGCTCCTCACCAAGTCCAACGCCATGAAACCCATGAGAACCCTGAAAAATCTTAGAGAATTAAGCATTTGCATATCGACAAACACTTGTACGGTTGTGGCTTTAGCAATTTGAAGAATAGGAATAGGGATTTGGGGGACAGGGGTCTGTGTTGAAACCGGGGTGCAGTTGGAATTCCCCGATTTTAACTCTTTTCCAATTGCTTTTGAATTGGAGGAGGGGGTAAGGGAGGCATGGGGACCCGACTGGGAGGGATGGTGATCCTCCGGTGATGTGGGGTTGGGGTTTGAACTGCCCGCTTCTGTTTCACTGCATTCGGTTGCGGTACGGGAGGAGGAGGAGGGGGGGAAACGAGTGCGGGGGAACGGAGTGGGACGCGACCTGGGGAGAGGGGTAGGATGGGACCGCTGAGCCTCGGGGGGAGTGGTCTGGTTCTCCGGTGACGTCAGCCGGGTCGCAGACCTGGGGGCAGGGCGAGGAGGAGAAGGAGGAGGGGTAGGCATGGGGGAGGGTTCACGGGAACAGGAAGGAGGCGGGGTAGGGGACCGCGAGGAATGCTGGGAAGGAGAAGGGCAAGAGGAAGAGGACGGGCGGCGCACGTGGCCTCCGCCATACTTGCTCGACCGCGTGTTCCGGCGCGGGGCTGGAGGGGGAGGGGTCCGAGCCGAGCCTCTGCCACGCGGGCTGGAAGCTCGCTGCTCTCGGTCTCTGCAGTCACTGCTGTTTCCGCGTCTGCCATCTCGCACGGGAGGGGAGGGAGCCCGCCGCTTTTTCGCGCGCTCGGCGGGAGGAGGAGGGGGGCTCCTTCTCGCCCGAGGGCGGCGGGGAGAGCGGGAGGAGCGGGGCCGCCGCTCGCGATCCGGCGCCGCAGCCGAGCGCTCGCCGCTTTTCCCGCGCCCTCGCTCAGGGGACCCCTGCTCGGCGCTTTCGGAGCGGTGGTGCCGCTCTGCGCTGTGGGATAAAGACACTCTCCGCCTCTCGGAAGAGACGGAGCGGGGTCTGCCCCGCTCTCGCCGGCGCGGAGACGGGCTGCCACGCCGGGAGGACAGGGAGGGGGTGGGGGAGCGGCTCCGTGAGAGAGAGAGCCGTCTCAGAGCTCGACTGATGCTCCCGCGGCTGCTCTCAGAAGCCGTGCTGTTGGAACGGAAACGAACCCGAGGTTTCAGGATAGGAGAAATGGGGGAGGGAGCCTGTCTCGCCTGGCCATGGCTAGAGCAGGCTTTTCGAACGGAATGGCCAATTCCATTCGATTCGGGAGGGGCCTGTGCATGCAGAGAGTTGGGACGAATCTTTTTTCCCTTTTCACGCGCAGCGGCCGTCCGGCTTCGGTCCGCATTAGCATTCAAAGAAAGCTCAGACTCTGCTCTTTGCATAAGAACAGGTTCGGGGAGAACAGGGGAGGGAGAGCGAAGGAGACGATTAAAAGCTTTTTTGAGAGGTTGTTGTGTTTTCTCCTTCTTTTTACTTGTTCTGAGAAAAACACTCTTTTTGGTAGCAGAGAAACTTGCGCCCATGTTTAAATTCTGCTACTTTCAACCAACACCACGAAAAGGAGGAAAGTTTGTCTTTACAACACACACGCACCCCCGGCCACGTGGAGTGGGGGGAGGAGGGGGTTGGCCGCAACTGAGGCAGCCCGCGTGGCGCGGTAAGGCAAACAAAGAAAGAGAAAGCAAACCGACCACGGGCCAGTCCCAAATGGTCACGTGGTCGCGGAGAGAGGAAAAAAAAGAGAACAGTTTCACAGACAGTTTTCCCAAAGCGAAACCACCGTTTCGCAGATTTTACGATTGCGCAATCGATTTTTCAGCTTCTAAATCGTCCCAGAAGCGAGGACCAAAAAAGGTTGGGCTAAAGCCCGTTCCGAAAGGAACCCCAAAAAGTTACTCAAAAGAGCAACCAATACTTACCGTCTAGTGAAGAGAGAAGAAGTCGTGGTTTGGAAGTCCCAAGCCGTTGGAAGGACCTTCTGGTGCAGGAGAAGGCTACCCTTCCGCGCTGAGGATGGTGTCTCAGCGTTGCAAAACACGCCAAGGAGTCAAATGTCCCGAAATCTCCTTTTCTCGAGATTTTCCAGGTGCACTCCAAGCCGTTGGTCCCCTGAGATGACCCCACGGTGGCGGCCTCGCTTCTCACGCTTTTGCCTTGCCGAATCAGTCCCTCTGATTTCGGGGTTCGAGCCCCACATTGGGCGCCACTTATAGAAAACCCTTTGGTTTTGGGGTTCGATTCCCCCACGTTGGGCGCCACTTATAGAAAACCCTTTGTCTGGGGCTGCTATTTGCCGGCTAGCTCGCCCCGGGAATTCTATATTTCAGAGGTTTGGAGGAACTGAGTCCTTGGTTGAGGCGTGATTAAGGCTTGGGAAATGAGAGCGGCTCCCCACGTGGTTTTGAGATGGTTTATTTCTCCAGGTATCTCTCCAGAGCAGGTGGGAGGCGGAGAGGTCCTAGAGGCCACGTGGAAAAGAGGGCGAAAATCTCCTGTCCCCAGATTATGTATCCAGGGGGCAGACCTCCAGACAGGAAGGGACCAGTACAGTATTACAAAGACAAGAGGTGTAGGTGGCACCTAATTACCTTGGCAAATCAGGGGTTTCACGCCTAAAATCTTTTGACTCTAACAGGGTGATTGACAGCTAGGTCAAGGTGATACCAACAGGATTTAGGAGAGGCGGGGGGGGGGATTGGGACAAACAGGGAACAAACCACTACAAACATGCAAGCAATTGGAAAAATTCGAATTTCGCACCGCTACAGAATTTTATTAGCTCTTCAACCGAATGGTGTGGAGATGAAAGTAACAGTGAAAAGGGAAACATAAAAATGTATGTCTCTGGGCTAGCTCATATGATAGAATGTAATTGAACAGACTGAAGTTCTCTGGCTAAGTGATGGCACATTGTTTTATACTGCAGATATAGCTTTCACCCTCCTAAGATGTTGTAGGTCCAACATCTCTCAAATACACATTTCTCTTTTTTGCTGTTAAGCAGGACTAATTTTGTCCTCAAGTATGTATGTGATACATCCAATGTCCCAATTTCATGGTTTTTGCCTTTTTGCTTTCCATTGTGCTATATTTGTTATAAATCTGAAGCCAAATTTACATATTGTTAATTATTCACAAGCAAGCAGTGTTCAGTGAGTTCCCACGTACAACGCTCTTAAGAGACTATGCGTTACAGTCCCAGTCCAGTCCTTGATTTTGTCTCTTCTAAAGTGCTTCTAAAGGAAGCAAGACTCATCAGTCCTTCAGCCAGCACAGGTGATTCCTTGTACAGTGCAGTGTGGCATTAGTGCAAATGTTTAGAGGTCAGGGAAAAGACTCAGAGTTAATGGAGAGAAGGATGGTTGCCCATGGGCAGATTTTCCACTCTTCTGGGTGGTTACCTGAAATTTGTTTGATATCAACATTCCCTTGCATGGAAATGTAGCTGGACCTGCAGCTAAATGCATGAACTGCTAACTCCACTCTTAACTTAGGGAAAGAAGCAAATCCGTCAGGATTGGTATCCACTGAAAGTCTAATCTGCTTCACTACTCTCTGAAATGATCACTGAGCAGTTCAGCTCTGCCCTGGTTGTGAAGAAGCAATGCCAGAGATACCTTGTACTTCACCATTGCCACCACACAGATTTAAGCACTCTGTCCAGTGCAGTTGTGATACACTGAAGTAAATTCAGAGCTCTAAAAGCTGTGATGAACATAATATGGTCATATATCATGTGGCTCCAAAAGTTTAAAAAAACTTTATTGAAAATGAAGACTGCACAGACTCTTACACTTTAGCCATCACCACAATACCCAGATTAAAAGAGATCAAGATCAAAAAGAGGAGCCTAAAAAGTTTAGAAATGGTAATTTAAAATAATTTAAACATTTAAATGAGAAATCCAACCAAAGAGATGTGTTTAAGCAACATGAACTATTTTATTAGAAAATTTGGAAAAATATACACATTAATTACATCACAAGTTAAGTTGTATTGGTGTAAAAAATGTTCTGAGTAGACTGACATGAAAAATGATCAGGAGCTGTGTTACACACACACAAGACTAATCTCAAAATTCCATTTTATAATAATTTCAAGCAGTATCGTCCAAGATTTTGTCTGCAAAGGATCCACAGGATTTCTAGAAGACTAAACTCTGTAAGATGAATGCGAAATGGCAATAAAAGTACAAGAGAGTTGAAACTAATTTAAGGTTCTTTTCACTGAATTTTACTTTTTCTTTAATATATTGCTGAGCACATGGAACAGTGAGAAGGCAAAATATTTTGAAAAAGTAGTAGTTTAATAGGTAAGATGAAGACACATAATTCTCTAAGAAACCCTGAAAGAATGAAATATACATAACCATATTTCATGGAAACATGCTGGGTTTTAAGTTTAAAATATAATTTTTAAATATTAAAAACCAGAAAAAATCATACCTTAGGTACTAACCATAGCTTTTCCCTGTTGATTTTCATTGCACGATTACGACTGACTGTAAACAACCTATTTGTGAAGTATATATGTTTAAATGAAAAGAAGTCATTAACTTACTTGTCTGTTAGGGTCCATGCTGGTGAAAGCAAGCAAGAAAGTGAGAAGAAAACTAACAGAAGAACTGCATGGGTTATGGGTTGACGCTGGGCAAATGCCAGTGCACTCATGAGTGTATAGTTTTAATAAATTATTGTGAGATGTGGTCAGTTAGGAACTGAGCAGAGCAGGTCTGTCACTTGAAATGGGAAACATTTATTAACTTACATAACAATAATAATAGACAATACAAAACAACAGACAATAGACACAGGAAGAAAACTTAATTACTTGAAGGTAGAGAAAAAAAAACTTTCTAAAAACACTTTTTCTCTTCTTCTTAAATTCTATTTTTTCATGCTTTTAACAGTTGACACTAGTAACATTACTTTTATCTATTTGCTTAAACTTTTTACAACTTTGGGTTCTTAATCCAAATCATCATTTTTTAAAAAAACAATTTTTAATCTACTTAAGGAGAGAGGAGTCTTTTTTACACTACCGACATCCCAGAGGGGACACAGGTCTATTTCCTTATGTTCTTATGTTACCCATGGCTCTACTCGGAAAATCTATTAGGGTGACATTCTTCTTTTTATGTCTAGTGCTCTTACTACTGTTTATGGACCTAAAACTAGATAGGGCTTTTTTAAGGATGTTTAGCTAAGTACTAAAACCAGCTATTTTTTTTTATTGGGACTAGCAGTCTCTTCCAAATTCACTCTAGGGGCCGAGGGTCTTAGAAACAAGTCACAAAGTTCTTGGCTTTGAACTAGACAAACATCTACTTAAAATACAGTCTTATTTATATTCAGGAGAGTCAGGGTCTGTCTATGGCTAAATTATGCAAGAAAAGTTTAACTCATAAGGTTACTTCTCTTCATCTTTGGCAATCGGGAGAGATTCTTTTTATTTTTTTTTACTATTCTGGTCTCAGGCTGTTCTTTTTTTTTAATAATTACTAGTTATGAGGAATGAGGTGCATTGGAACAGTTCTTTTTTGCTTTAGAAAGAGTTAAAAGCTTCTGTTTTCTAACAAGGTTACAGGCTCAGGCAGTCGGAAACTCNATGCTCCTCGGCTGAAAGCAGAGCCCGGAAAGAGAGAGGATGTTTGGGAATCTTTGCTTTTAACCCCCTGTGTCCTCAGAGGCGTGTCCAACCTCTCAATGGCTACCAAAAATGCCAATATCCAAACCTGATCACTGATTGGTTTGACCTCATCTTCCTGAAAAGTTCATTTCTTCTCAAACCACGACACTAGTGTATGTTGCAATAGGTAAATAATGAAAAAGACCAAGTAAAAGACACTGAGAATCAGACTTTTGCTTTCTGGTGGTCACTTCTCTCAAGGATTTTTCATATGCCACGTGCTGTCCAAAAGCAGAATTGCTCCTGTCCGCAAAACAGTGCGAACTGCACATGTCGCTATACAATTTTCCAACAATTATTGCCTTCAGAATATTCCACGATGCAGGTAGAGACCAAGTTTTCTTTTTGTTGCTAGCACGTGTTGTTTTCAAGGCATCCAGACTTGCAGATGAATTTCTCAGTAATCAGTAATCCATCTTAAACGCTTCTATGGAACACAGCTAAAATACATCATCTGCAAAACAAAATATACAAGACCCCACCCAAGTTGGCATTAACTCTTTATTTCAAGATAAATAACATACACTGCTTCTCTTCAGACAAGTCAAACAAAATAATCCATGACTACAGTGTAAACATTCTCCATTCACTTTTCCCCTTCAGATATTAAGAGAAGCAAAGGAAAAAGAACTGGGTTTAAGACGTATAAAATTATTTAATGATTGTGGTAATGACATTTGTTTAATACACAGTCATTTACAGATACTTTTTTAAAAGTGCACAAACAAGGGCACAACTATGTTTTCATTCTTTTTTTTAAGCAAAAATAGAATTCAGATTGCAAAACTCTAACCCTAATGCCATCCATTCAGTGCTGCAGTTAAGTTTTCATTCAGAAATTAATTTAATTCAAATATATTTCAGAATGGGAAGTGTCTATATGAAATTATACAGTAACTTTTGAAGAATGACTATCTTCTTTCACTGCAGTTGCAGAATATTATGCAACTTTCAGCACAGAACAATTACATCTATTTGGATATTTGCCATCTCTGCAGCAGGAGGCAGCCAGTTCCCACACCTGCAGGCAGCACACTTTGTAGCCCTAAGGCGGTATTTCTTTCTGAAAATGCTCCATGAAGCAGTGGTACCTCAGTAGCAGTGGAACTTTCTTAATAATGTATCTGTTATAGCCTGCTGACAGTCTAGAGGGATAACTGTGGTTATCAAGTCCCATTAAAATTTAACTCTTCGTGGAATTGCTCTGCAGCTGTTCTAGCTTCCTAACACAGGATCAGCCCTTCCTGACTGCCCAACATTGTACATGACACACATCAATCCAGCAGGAAAAGGAGGGAAGGAGAACATTCCTCTCTAATGCAAAGTGAGAGAAATCAGAACGTGTTCTCTTGATCTTCCATTATTTCACACCATGCTGATAGTCCTGTGATTTACTTTTGTAACTCTTCATGAACATCTAGCAGGATTTTAATGGAAAATGTTCTCTCTGCCTACCTCACACAGCTGTGATGCAGGTTCATACACCTGTAGCAGCTTGAGCTATTTTGCTTCAGGAGGGAAAGAAGATAAAATGCATGGCCCTCCAAACGTGGTTGCTTTCCGAGCAGCTTTACACAGCTCCAGTGAAGAGGACAGAACAGGTAGACAGTATAGGATTTGTCTTGGAATTGTCTAGCTACTCTCACTTAGACAGCAGAATGTATTTCTTCTTTACAGATTGTCCCACTGCACTTTTAGTAAAAAAACCTTGAAAACAGAATCAAGCCAAAAATTTTCAAGTTTATCTTCATTCCAGGAGCTTCAAGCTTGTGTGATTTTCATTTGAAGTGAAAAATCAACCAAGTTGGGTACGTGAAAATGTCAGTGAGCCCAGCTTAGCCTCCTTGCTTATTACAAAACAGAACCAGAACTGACAGAACAGACCTGATTGGTTTTAAGTTTAATTTTATGGCAAATTGACAACAGTTTTGAATTACACTGGTTTCTAAAATAACGGTTCCCATTCTTAGACAGACCTGCTCCTATACTTACTTACAAGCATCGTTTTTACCAGACTATGTAAAGTAAGCATTTACTTCCCAGCAACTGTTAGAATGCCATTATAGGCTGTATCTAAATTTATACATTACATAAAGAGTAATTATGTTCATGAATAGTAATGATGATGATGAAGATGATGGTGATAAGATTAAGGTGTGAAAATAAATGCCTGCTCCTTTAATTTATGTATCAGATGAGCTACACTGAAGCTCTATTATCTTTAGAGGATAATTTTGTTAATATATGTAATTCTTTACAATTTGTTCAATGTTTGGAGATGAGTATCACAGTCAAACGTTCTTCACAATATTGATACTATAGCAGTACTGATGTCATCACTTTATAGGTAAACAATTGAGAACATATTAGGTAAGATGTCTTTTAAAATGAGAAAACAACGGAACATAAAATTTAGTGGGTCTCATCAAGCCTTGTAGGTACTCACCTTGTCTGTCCTCAACAGTCTATTCTGTTGCAGCACAGTAGACTTAATGTTCTAATAACTATTGAGGGCTTAAAAGAAATGTGTGGATAGACTCTTTAGTGGGGCCTGTAGTGACAGGATGGGGAAATGTTTTTAAATTATAAAAAGTTTTGGACTGGGCATAATGAAGACTTTTTTTTTTAATGAAGTGGGTGGTGAAGCCCTGGCACAGATTGCCCAGAGAGCTGCTAGGTGTCCCAACCCTGGAAACATTCAAGGTCAGTTTGGGAAGGGCTTTGAGTAGCCTGATCAACTCCGAGATGCCCCTGTTTATTTCAGAGGGCTTCTACTAGATGATCTTTAAAAGTCCCTTTCAAAACATTCTATGGTTTGCAGCTTTGCCCTTCTCATCTTTAAGAAGACATCTTTAAGAAAGCATAGTCTGGACAGGACAGGGTGTGGACATGACACAAAAAACAGTGTAGTCAGAGCTATCTCCCATCTGTTCTTTGCTGTGTTGTCTTTGGTAATTCAGTGGGAGCATAGGAAACATGGCTGTATGTCACCTTTATCCGTCTGAGCTTTATTCCTTCCTGCAGCCATTCAGGACATGGTTTAACTACCTGATGCCCCAGGGAAGAGAGCCCCTCAGCCCACAGCATCTGTACTCTCTGTAACGTATTTCAGATTTGCTGGGCTGGGAAGGGAGTGGCTGCAGGTCAGGCAACAGATGAGGAAGAAGGAAGAGACAACGAAGGTTTGTCAGAGGTGAGGTTAAACCTCAGTTGCTGTGACTCCCTCATATGAAACACCTAAAATGCGTGAACGTAGGGAAGAGGTGGAGTACCACCGGGGCCTCTCCATACACTGCATTTGAAGACAACTCACATTGTTTGGCACCAGCTCTGCAAGGCATAACTGAAGGTCAAGCTTTGCATGCTAAGATGCAAAACTTTGGAGACGTGGATTGAGAGGACTGCTGCATCCCATTGCACATCAGAGCAAGAAATGGTACCTATTGTTTCAGTAAACACACAAAAGAATTTGTAGACAACGGCAGGAACAAGCTCTTGGCTGTGTTCTGTAGGTCTTTTATTATCCTCTGTCCTCTGTCACAAGCCTTCCTCACATTTTGGTTCTATAATATGCAGGAAGAGCAGTTTCTCCATCCAGGCTGTGATGGATAGACCTAGTTGAAAGAAGCTACAACAGTTATAATATATTATAAAATAATTTACTTTTTTAAAGAAAAAAATCAAGAATTTCATTCCACTGCCCTTAACCAATTTCTTGATATTAAATCATATTAAGTCACTATTATTTTCTAATATTTGGCATTTTCTTCTAGATTATACTGATCTGTTTTGGCATCCTGCCAAATCTGCATTTTTATTTGTAAACTCCACCTCCCCTATAAAAAATGAAGTGAGATAATTATATTTAAAAGCTCTGTATAGAAAAGATGTAGCAGTAGCTTCCTCCTATGTGCAGGTGTAGAGCAAAACCACAGTTTTAAACAGACCTATCACTGAGATGTTTGACCAGAACATGTATAAATAATATCTTCATACATGCTTCACACATATGGAACATAAAGACAGTCCAGGGATCTCAGTAACCTTCAAGTTGTCAACCTGAGTGACAAATCTGTATGCATTTCATATTTTATTAAATGTTTATTTTCAGACTAATGCAAGACTAATGCAAAGGTATTTTTTGCATCATCCAACTATGAAGCCTTGTGCCAGAGGGAAGCAAATCAAGGAAAACTCCACTGAACTTAGACCAAATCATAGGTGTAAGAATAGAAATGTGCTTGCATGTTTATATACACCAACATCATTAATAATTCCACTGAGTTTTTCTGGTGGCAATGTTGGGTCTCCCAGTCCCCAGGTGACTCTTTAGAAGTTAATCAGCAAGTTAATCCACAAGATTTATATCACTGTAAGATTAAGATCACTGTACTTTGGACTTCAATATTGTAAAATAGTGTGACTTGGGCAAGTATTCAGCATACATTCAGAAAACATGTACATAAAACAATTAGAGTTTTAAAGTTGGCTTCTTGGTGAAAGTATACATGTTAATTAACCTAACTGGGAACACATGGAATCTCATAAGAGGGCCAGATCAACTTATTTTTTCTCATGAGAATACAGTAAATAAGTCACATAGTCAGACAATATCAATACTAATTGATTAATATGTTCTGCAACTCCCTTGGGAATGTCAGAATCTGCTCACTTTTAAACTAGATAGGTGAAAAATTATCTGCGACAGTTTTAGCTGCCTATTTTTAGGCAATTGAACTCAAACATTTTTTCCCATCACTTTCAAATAATACAATTAATATGTTCAAGTTAACTAAGAACTCCTATATCCTAATTGTTGTAGTCACATCCTTACCTGTTTGCACCAGATGGTTCCGTAAGGCATCAGACTAATTAAAAACATAACAAAACACTTAAAACTTTTTCTTGTACCTGTCTCAACAAAATGTAACCTTAGCATAACAAAAATATCTGTTGAAAAAAAGCAAAAAGTTACTTATGAATTTAGAAATTGCTTTTCTTGACATTCTGTGCATTATGTGATCAAAATGAGAATATGAGCAGAACAGAAATTTTAGAAAAAACTCTAAGAAAAAAAGTAAATTAAAATTGCATACAGCTTACATTCACAGGTTTGAAGAAGGAAAAATACAATTCTCAACTTAAACACAGATCCTTTTACTTCTTATGAAATTTATTAGAAGACTGAAACTTAGTTTTTTGGGGTTTTTTTGCTTTGCTTAGGTTTCACTTTCTTAATGTGAAACTTACATGGGTATCCTGCATCTTTGAAAATGGACTGCTAACTCTGTCTAGCAGATTCAGTTACATCATTCCACAAAAAGTGTAAGCTGAAAAATCACCACTTTACATTTTTCCTCATTAATATGAAATTAGAGAGCTGCTCTAGTAGATCTGCAACTGCATAATTACATGTATTAAGCCAAGTCTTAAAATTCTTTATTTTATTACAGATGTGCATACAACAACCAGCTAAATTAACTTTTAGACAGTAGTAAAAAGATTTGTTCTATTCCCTTGCCTTTTGAATACATAACATCAGCTGTTTATCTAACTGGATGTTATCAAACAAAATCTCTACGCACCATTTAGCACATTTTGTTTATTAACTATATTTTTCAGTGAGTAACAAATGGTCACTCTGAACCTTGTCATTAGGATTTCTTAAATTGCACTAACATTGTTGATAGAAGTGAGAAATTCCAGTATTTGCAATTTCCATGCTTTGTTATCACTCAAATCACTATCAGGAACACAGGTACTGACTTACTTGATCCTTCTAGTAACACTATGGATAGGAATACGCAGATACATGAAGCCAGTGTGTGGCTCAGAGGCGGGTATAATTGGAAAAATTCGCAGTTTTTTACCACAAGAGGATCTACTCAACATCTGGTCTACTGGCATCTGACAGGATGCACCTGTGTCAGAGGGGAAAAAGATCTCTACTGCAGGAGGTAATGAGGCCCATTGACAGAGCTTTTAACTACCTTGGCAGGAAGAAAGGGACAAAACCACTCTCACCAGTGAAGAGCAATGGGTTGTTGTGCCAAAACTTGAGGAAATGAGCACTAATGGGATCCCTCAATCTGCTCACGTCAGTCAGGTGTTGGCTACAACACACCACACCTGAAATGTTTCTACACTAATGCACAGACCATGAGGAACACACAACTGGAGCTCAAGACTTTTGCTGTATCCCAGAGATTTAACATCACTGTCAAAAGTGAAACCTGTTGGAATGAGTCCTGTGACTGGAGTGCCCTGTTGGATGGTTCCAGGCTCTGCAGGAGGGATAGGCAGGGCAGAAGAGACTGGGGGTGGTACTGCATGGAATAGAGGGGTTAGAATGTATGGGACTCACAGCTGGCAGTGGAGAGCCTCTGGAGTAGAACCAAATAACGTGGATATCCCTGTGACAGCCTACTATAGACATCCTGGCCAGGACAATGACACCAATGAATTATTCTTTGAGGAAGTAAGGGACACTTCCAAGTCAACTGCTCTTATCCATATGGAGAACTTCAACTTGACAGAAATTAACCAAGGTATAAACCAGGACAGAAGATTCCTAACACACCTGGATGATAATTTTATGGAACAGATTCTAAGGGAGACAACTTGGAAAGATGCCCTTGATCTGCTGATTGTGAAAAGATCTTGTAAGCAAAGTGGAGATTGGCAAATGTCTTTGCCACAGCAACTATGAAGTGATCAAGATTAAAATCTTTGTTGACAGGAAGAAAAGTGTCAGCAAAACTTCAACCCTGGATGTGAGGGAAGCAGGCTTCAGGCTGCTCAGAAAACTACGGAGTAAAGTACCTGGGAAAATGTTTTTGCAGTGCTGCTCACTTTTTAAATGTTGCCTCCAAAGGGCACAGCAGCAGGAAATTCCAAAATATCAGAAGTCAAACAGATAAGGCAGAAAGCTGATTTGGCCAAAAGGAAATTTTCTTTTGCAGATAGGCAAAACCAGAATGTCCATGCCCAGTGGAAGAAAGGTTAGGTTGTCACTGAAAACCACGCAATGAACTCTGCAATCAATTTGTTATGTTAGAAAGTTGACACTGACATTAGCAGTGTCAACTTTCTTAGCAGTGCTAGAGACATTCTAGCACTGAATGCTAGAATTCTAGAATTCTCCTGACAGGATGGACGCTCAGTAACCTAAAAGGCCAGGCTATATTCCTGAAACTAATACACATTTATCAAATTTCTAGAATACATGCATATATGTTAATTTTTTTCTATGGACTTGTTTGGATATGGTTCCAGATATTCTGGTGAATCTTCTCTCCTTGAGAGAATCTAAAATACGTTGTCAAGTCATAATGTACTTCCCTTATCATTCTTTGCTCTGAAACACAATCCTTGTTCTCAAAACTAAGATGTCAGCTCGTATATATTAAACACTGATAGAATTAAACAAAGAAGAATTAGCTACAACAAGACTTCATAGTCACAGATATAGGGAGTTAACACAAAGCCACATTGATCTCTGGCATCTGTACTAAGTACTGTATGGTACAGAACTAACAATTAACCATGAATATAGGGATCATACACTATCATGCTAAAGTTTAAAGGATTTTCCAACATCTTCACTCACTACTGTATAGACTTCTTATAGAAATATGAACGTTTCAGTAACAAGGTAACACGGAAAGAATACAGAGATGCTGCTGCCACTGTACGGAGAAAATTTATGTGGCCAATGCCAAACTGGAGTTGAACTTAGCCAGTACTGTAGGGGACAATAAACAGAGTTTTTTTCAAATACATCAATTATAGAAGGCGGTGCAAAAATAACATCAGTCCGTTGCAGAATGAGAATGGTCACTTCACACAGATAAGGCAGAGGCATTTAATGCATTCTTTGCCTCTGTCTTCAACACAGTTGATGAACCAAGGGGGTCTCAGTGCCCTGAGCTGGAGTATTATCAATTCTAACAAGGGAAAGTCTGCACCTGGGATGGGGCAACCGTGGTTATGTGTACAGACTGGGGAATGAGATGCTGGAAAGCAATGACATGGACAGGGAGCTGGGTGTGCTGGTCAGTGGCAAGTTGAACATGAGCCAGCAGTGCCCTGGCAGCCAGGAGGGCCAAGTGTCCTGGGGAGCATCAGGCCAGCATGGCCAGCCAGGCAAGGGAGGGGATTGCCCTGCTCTGCTCTGAGCTGGCGTGGCCTTGAGTGCTAGGGGCAGTTCTGGGCACTGCATTAAGTAGACATTAAGCTATTAGAGAGCATCCAAAGGTGGGCCATGAAGATGGCGAAGGGTCTGGAGGAAAGCTGAATGAGGAGCTTGTCAGACTGAGGGGAGACCTCCTTGGGGTCTTCAACATCCTCATGAGAGAAAACAAGAGGTGCAGGTACTGACCTCTGCAATCTCTTGACCAGTGACAGGATTCAACACAATGGCATGAAGCTGAGTCAGGAAGGTTTAGATTGAATATTTTTTCAAATACTCAGGTTTTTCACCCAGAGGGTGTTTGGGCACTGGGACAGGATTTCCAGGAAAGTGGTCACATCACCAAGCCTGACAGATTCAAAAAGTGTCATTCTTTGGTTGTCCTGTGCAGATCTAGGAATCGAACTTGATGATCCTGAAGGGTTCCTTCAAACTCAGCACATTCTATGATTCTATCATTTTAATCTATGAAACACCCAGGTGGCTGGCATCCTGGAAGGAAACAAGCAGTTAAAACTATTTTGATGAGCACTGTAGGGCATGCCTACACATTTTCTGTAATTCTTATTTTCTTAACCTGGTTCACATCACTAATTAAAAATTAAGGTTTATTACCCACTTGTTTATTTTTATTGCTCACACTACCCTACCACAGTTTCAAACAATACAAAGAAAATTTACAATATTTTGTGATTTTACAGATCAACTGAACTTTTCCCCATTCTTGTATTTGTGTAATTCCTAAAACTGCTGTATCTTTATGTGTCTCTATGAGTGAAATGAATTGAAAATAAAGATGTCTTCCTAATTTACTCTAAAAATATATTTCATTTCCAAAAATTGTTTTTGAAGCATCACTTTTAAATTTTAGTTGGTGACTTTTTACTCCCTCCTAATTTACTGCCTGCTTTCTGGTGAGTTTCCTGCCTGCATTTCAGTCTGTTCTTCTAGAGAAATATTTACAAACTATCATTTACACTTATACTGTGCAAGCATACTAGAGATATTTGATTGCAGAATACATAAAATATAGGTGAAAGAATCACCAAATCTTGCAGAAGAAGTTGCTAAATAATTAAGTATTTTTAGAAAAACATCACTAGAAATATATCTGTAGCATGCAGAAAAGAATTCTGGGCAATTTATTCATGACATAACATATTTTCAAATATCCAAGCTCAGCTGTAGGAAAGAAACAATCCTCCAAAATGCTAATCATGGAGTTGAACAATAGTTTGGGTTGAAACAAGCCTGAAAGATCACCTGGTTCCACTCCTGTTGCCATGGGCAGGGACACCATCCACAGGATCATGTTGCTCAAAGCACCCTCAAACCCAGCCTTGAACATTTCCAGATGTTCCATGCATTGGAACTGCACAATATACCAAATAACAAAAAGATAACCATGTCTATTAAAGTGAAAACAAAACTAGGAAAGCAGATGTCAACATAACCAAAGGTTATTTCTTGGAAACCTTTAGTTAACAAATCCTGTCTGGTTCAGATGTCTTATCCACAACTTGAAAAGTAATCCTATAATGTTTTTTAACTTGAATCTCAAACTCACTGCACCCAAAAGACACATTTTCTCAGATTAGGTGAAAAAATATCTGGAAGCAAACCCTCCATGGGTTGATAATCCCCAAACTATTTCTGGCCATTCCTAAATGTTTTAAATCATCTCTGCATGCAGAGTCAGGAAATACAAAATGATATATGTGCTCAGAGGATTAATCTGCATTTTACACAGTCTGAAAAAATTCCAGTAGAGATTCTTGCTAAAGTGTCAAGTGAGACAAATTGTTATTGTCTCCAGCTACATCCCTCACAAGCTGTAATATTCTTTACCTGCCTCTAAGTGGCAAGTGGTAAAGTGTTCTTCCCTCTAAAAGGCAAACCTCTCTAAAACTGTAGAAATTGCATAAATCCCCGAGTCTCTTCCATCTGGCTAAATTCTGCTCAATCAGCAGGAATAAAGGAGGGGAAAATCCTGACAGGGTTGTCAGGTTGCCCTTAAACCAAGTCAGGTTAGATGATCAGAAATGGAACTCCAGTGAAATTATTTAAGTGGGAAATTTGTGCTGTTCTATAAATATGTATATGCTAATACCAGAATGACCAACACTGTTCAAAGGGGACTAATCCCACTGCTCACTCTTTAAAGTGTTATGAGGACATCCGAGCTCTGCTTTCACCAGGTCTTAATTTTTACATTTTTAAGGAGTTTTCTCTGACATTTCTGTACAATAGCATCTCAGAATTATTTTAAGGTGGCAGAAAAGTAATGGCTTGCAAAGTCTAATCTGAAAAAAGAGGATACTGCAAAGAGTAGTCTGTACATTAGATGGATGGAAATTCGGCACCAATATCAAAATTAGAATCCTGCAAAATATTGTTTTTCTAACAACAAAGATGTCACATTGTTAAGTTAGCCTGAAAATAAAAGCTGTCCAGTCTTCCACTTCTTTTTGAGCTGAAAATGCAACGCATTGTCACTTAGATGGGTACCATTATCACAAGGCTATTTCTGACCTCACAGACTAGTAAATGCTAACCCGGACACCAATAAGCTCCCAACCAAATTCACAGCTTCGTTTGTGTACACACACACCTCAACAGCCATGTGTAAGGAATCTCCTGTCACCCTAAAGGATGGCGTTCGAAAATCACTCAACAGAACACCAAAACCTGTTTTCTAGCTGAGGAGCAGGTACCTTCTGAAGCAGCTATTTACTAAAGCAACTGCAGCTTTGTTTATTCAAGAGATGGTCAATGATGGTTCAGTATGGGATAAAGAATGACAAAAAAAACACATTGTCTTTAACTTTTAAAACCCACTATTTTTTGCAGTTTTTCTTAAAGTCAGGTATTCCATGCAGCTCAATTGGTGGTTTCTGTATTATTTCCAGAGCTGTCACATCCTGATCGTCCTTTTTTTAACATAGAGTGATGGGCTGGTGTGAGGAGCCGATTTAGTTTTGATTTGTCTCAACACTTGCTGTCAGAAGCACATGTGCCACTTGTAGGAGAAAACTAGAATACAGGAGGAAGCCCTGTCTATGGAGGGACTTTGCCTGGCAACACCTTCCATGAGACAGGCAGCAGCAGGAGACACTGTACTCCTCAGAGAGGATTCTCCAATCAGATGGAAAAAAGTCCCCACTCATGGACTGCAGTGGAAGGATTGACTGGGCCAGTGGTCTCCTGTCAGCAACCTGACCTTGGGAGGCACCGGAGGCATAAAAGCAACTGCACCACAGGCTCTGGGGGTTTTTGACTTCTGCGCTTTTTGCTTTTCGGTTTGGTGAATGGGGCTTTTTTGTGTCTCATCTTTTGGGCTTTTTGGGTCTTGGAGCTTCTTCGGTCTTGGGGTTTTGCTTTAGCTCCAGCCTGCGGTGCTCGTTCACTCCTTTGACCTGGCCCTAGCCTGTTTTTTCTCCTTTTTGACCTGACCCCAGCCTGCCTTTTTGCTCTCCCGCTCTCGCTGGCTCTTGCTCGCCCCCACGCCCGTGTCCCTGACCGCCGCCCTGTTGCTTCATCCCCCCGTCCCTGCGGGAGTCACCTGCATCCAACCCTGGCCGCCTCCGACCCAGCCCGCGGCTGCCATCCCCGGTGCGACCCTCTCCAGCGTCCCGGACCTCCCGCTCGAGCGCCCACTCCCTCACCTGGTGTCCGACTGCCCCGGGCCGCGGGAGCCGCGCCGCTCCCGGCGCTGCGCCGCTCCCCCGCCGGCGGAGCGCAACCCCCGCCCCGTGGACGTCGACAGCACTCCCCAGTCCCGCTGCTGGTAACGCCCACTTCTTCGCTCTATCTGCTCTCCCGCTCTCTCTTCCCCGTTTTCCTTTTCCTTCTTTCTTTCTCCTGCTCTGTCTTTTCTATCCCTCTTTAGTAGGGTAACATTCCGCCCCCCCCTTTTTTTTTCTTGTTTTGTTTTTCATTATCAATAAACGGTTCTCAGAGGCAATGTTTGTCTCAGTTGACTTAATTTCGTTCCTTACCATCTATTTTTAAAAGAATTTCTCACAGTTCCCCACAGTGGGTGACACATGTAAATTGGTGGCAGCGGTGGGATGGTCTTGAGCAAAAACATCATTTAGTGTGTGTTTTGGGGAGAGATTTCATTTGGACATTAAAGGAGAAACCTAGTGCCTGCAACTGATCTAACGTGTCCTCTCAGAAACTTGTTTTCTCTCTGTGGAAATTTGGAACTCATTACACCGTGGCCCTTTATGAGAAGCATTTCGCCCTGTTCTCTGTAACTGCTGTGGTATTTTAAGGTGTGTCCT
The DNA here is from genome assembly GCA_008694505.1 of Cyanoderma ruficeps. NCBI lineage: Eukaryota > Metazoa > Chordata > Aves > Passeriformes > Timaliidae > Cyanoderma > Cyanoderma ruficeps. The sequence goes on along the minus strand of VZDJ01000143.1, from coordinate 713,057 downwards.
CTCAGAAAGTATTTTTCCTTGGGGCAGTTTGGGACTTGCATGGTGCAGCCCTTTCTGAGAAGCATTTTGCCCCCTTTCTGTAACTCTGTGTGCAGCTAGCCGCCTTTGTGATTCAAAGTGTGTTCTCCCAGGAAGCATATGGGGCATTTGGGGGGATTTTTAAGGTGTGGCCCTTCCTGGGAAGAAGAATGCCCCATCTCGGCAGCCAGTTGGCTTGTTGGTGTAAGGTATGTCCTGCTCGGGAGTGCTATTCAGGGCGCCTGGAAGTTTTTATGGTGTGACCCTCTTCAGGAAGCTGTTCCGCCCCTTCTCTCACAGTGTGTGCTTTTTAAACGAAACAAAAAACAGAACAAAACTCCACAACATTTTGTGTGCTTTTGGGGGCTGCTTTGTTCGGGCACATAGAGATTATAAGGTGTGACCTCCCTGAAAGTTGCTTGGCCGAGAAGACAGTAGCAATAACTACAAGTGCTGTAACAGGAGAGTGGGGCAAAGAGCATCCGCCCCCTTACTGGATTTCTCAGATTTTAGAGCAAGACCCTCTGTGTCTGGATTAGAGTCGGCGCGCGACCACTGGCACGGCGTCCAAAGTGTTATAGACCAGGTCCTGGCTTTGCGGGCAAAAGCCAAATCCAAGCCTGGGAAGGAAGGGGAAAGCATCCGCGTGTGTGCGTGGTATTGGGGGAGGCTGCACAGTACAGGACCGCTCGGTGTTGCCAGGAGACGACAGCGATTGCATCACTACAAACGCTGGTGCAGTCGCTGCAAATCCGTATTGTGGACTTGCAGAGAAATTTGGAAGAGAAAAAATGCAGAATGACACAAGCAGCTTGTAGCAGGTTCGGGGGGACGTTTTAACAAGGGACGCCGCCGGTCCGTGCGCTGCTGGTCCGCGCACCCTCGGTCTGGGGGCTTCTTGTCCCAGACCCTCCGCTCCCGGAGCCGCCGATCCCACAGCTGCCAGTGCCGGCGCCACCGCAGCTCTCCCGAATGAAGTCATGTCCAGAGCCATCGCTCCCTCAGACCCCACAAGAGAGCCCGCAGCAGCGGGCTGGGCGGCGCTGACGCCGCGGTCTGTACCCGCCTCTTCATAAAAAGGGAAGACCTTATGATAGCGATCAGGATCAGTCCCCCCTCCTGACAACTGAAGAGCTGCCTTTCACAGCTCTGGAGCTGGCTAAACTGAAGGGGAAATTCGGCTGCCACCCTGGCAAAACCGAACCTGAGTATGTCTTTTCTGTTTCCTTAAGGAAGAGAGACCAAACACTGCTCAATGAGCCGGAGGCAGGAAGTTATCGGGATCCCGGTGTTTTACTCAACTGCTGGAGGCTGCCGGGCTCTTCGACCCACAGGGCTGCATGTTGGGCTGGTGGTCTAGGTCCCATGGAGAGAGGTGGTCCCCTCACTGTAGAAAGGACTACGGACCAATTACTGGGGACTGTCCATAAGGCAGCTTGTCTACCAATGATGTAGAGTCGCAAGCTACTCCCTTTCCAAGAATTCCCCATCTTGCTCTCTCAGTTGATGCTGAAAGAATGACTTTTCTATATCGGGAGGTTCCCGAGTCTCCAAAACTGATGGCAATTCAATTGCAGGGAAAGTTGCAGACTTTGGTCGCCTTAAAGAGAGTAATTGCTGCTCTGAGAGGAACCACCTCCCTCCCTGCAGGGGATACCCTGGCCTGGGAAGGAAAGGTGTGGGTCTGACGAGATGCTGCCCAGGAATGGATCAATTTGGGTCAAAAATACAGTCCTGTAGAAACAACAATAAATGAACCAGAGACTTGTGTAGTGAGACATATCTGGCATAGCCCCAGACTATGATCCAGGTTTCCCTGCTCCAGTGGAAGCAATCACCTACGGACAAGACAAGCTTATATGGGCACAAGGTTGGTGGAAGGGAGTCTTGAAAAGAGTGATGGACAGTCTCCCCACAGACAGTTTGGAAAAGGTGGTGAATGAATGGCCAGACAACACACCCAAAAAGACCAGGGAAGCCAGAGTTCTCTAGCACTCCCCCGTGATCGATCTCTGTGAGGGAGGAAGTATGCTAGTGGAACTAAAGCCGGCTAATTAAAAGCTAAAAGCCCCATCTCCTTTTGGTGGGTGTGGGAACAGAAGCTGGTTAAGAAAATGTAGAATCCAGTAACACACCTCAGGGTGCACCAGGGAACTGTATTATTTAAAGTATGGTATGAGACCGCTTCAGTGGTGTAATGTGTTTTGTTAAGGTACACTGTTGGTTTGGCAGAAGTAGTTTGATTTGTACTCACATGCTGATTTGATCCAGAATAATTTTATTGGCTTGAGGAATTTAATAAGTTTAGGAGAGGATGGCAAAACCATAAAATTCTAAAGCAGAAGAAAACTTGGGAACACCTTTGATATGTGAAACTCATCTAAGATACCTTGTTGCTTAGCAGTTTTCATGTAGTGAAATATCACACGAGTGCCTGCATTGTCAGTCCATGGGTGTTTGTGATCTGTGTTTTCAACATAAGTAAAAGGTATATCTTTTTGCCATTGTAAATTAAGGCCCCAGACAACTATTTGTTGGTGAAATTGAATAATTTAAACAAAACAAAACAAAACAACAACAACAACAAAAAGTAATGCCTGGGGAAATAATATTGTGTACTGCTCTTTTCCTCAATACTTGTAGTTGATGAAATTATTGCTTGTGTAATTTCAATACTGCCTTGTAAGTGTGATTAAATGAAAATCAGAAAAAAGAAAATGTAGATGTCCAGAAACAAAATGCAAAACATGGACATTTTTCTCTCCAAAAATTTGGGAAAAAAGAGGCATTGTTGAGTACGAAGGTGTTGAATAACAGTTGTTGTTGTTGCTATTGTGTTCTGAGGATTGAGCAACATGCTGGACTGCAGTGTGAAGCCAAAATCCCTTCCTTTTACAAATTAGTGGGATTAAAGTCACCCACAGTGTCACTAAAGATCAACTGGTGCCAGCAAACTTCCACAATGACCCTATACTTGAATATGACAGTGACCAACTTGAGATTGCTGAGAAGGGATATAGTGTGGATCTGTAAGTTCTGTAGTTCTGATGTTATATGTAAGAAATCCAAATTGTTTAGACCCTTTCTATTCTCTCTCTCTCTCTCCCTCTCTTTCCTTTTCCATTCCTCCTTTCTCCTGCCCTGTCTTTTCTAGCCCTCTTTAGTGGGATAACTCTTTTTTTTCTTGTTTTGTCTTTTGTTATCAATAAACAGCTCTCAGGTACAATATTTGTCTCAGTTGACCTAATTTCATTCCTGACCACCTATTTTTAAAAGAAATCCTTGCAGTTCCCCACAGTGGAATGCAACAGCTAGTCTCAACTAAGACTTACTAACTTTTTCAGGAAATCACCTCTAATTTTAGTGAATCAACTGACAGATTCAAGTAACACACTTCATATTAAACCAGAAAACTTTATCCTGTGAACAGAATACAGCTAACATATTAGTCTTGCGTGGGGAGAGATAGGATAGAATTAAATTACAGGCTGTGGGATGTGCCTGCAGAATGCCAAGGCAGCACAGAGAAGCACAAGGGCACAAGGTCTCTCTGCCTGACCTTGGGGAAGGAGGTGCCACACAGCAGATGCCCTGCACAGGGAGGAGCCTGCCAGAAGCTGCCAGACACCTGACCAGCGTGTGATCACCCCATTGAAGGACATTAGGAAAGCGTGGTACTGACATGGCAATGTGTGATAGGTGGGAATTACCATATAAGGAAATACTGTGTCTTAAAGTACTGTATAAAACCTGTTTGTTTCTTTGAATAAAGGATTCAGATTCTCTGCCAGTATGAGTCCATGCCTCAGTTGTTCACAATCTTGTACTTTGAATTTTTGCCTTACTTCTAGTGTTTCTAGAAAACACAATATACTCGCAGTATATCTGATGTAATAAATCACAATGTTTTGTCATTTAAATGTATGAATACTGAGAAACATATGCTAGAATTTGGCCATGTTATTTATCAAGATGTTAGAGGAAGATAAATTTACTTCTGGAGCCTGTTGCTATCTAAGAAATTCCTCCTTTATTGTATAGATTGTATTGCGCAGAATTATTTTTATTTAACTTTTCAAAGTGCATTTCTAAACCTTAAAAGTGAACAACCTCTCTCAAGGCAATGGTAATGCAATCAAGATTAACGGTAAGAAAATAAATAGCTTATAAAGAATTGAGTTTTCATTTTATGTCTAAATTCCACCACCTACTCATAATTTGCATCTCAATCATATCTGTCCAACATATCAACACCACAGCTAACATAAATACAGAGAGAGAATACGTGGGTTTATAAATATAAATAGGCAATTGCAGTACTAATCCATTGGATCATATAACATCCTTAATCAAAGCATTTGGCATGAGAACAAAAAATATAAAAGAACCTGTAACACCTTTCAAGAAAAAAAAAAAATTTTAGCATTTGAGGCAGATATTTTTAACAATTTAATCTTGATACTGATGAACTATTTTATCTTTCCTTGTATGTTCACATGACATACTGTTTACAATCAATGGAGGAAACTAATGAAAGTAGTGGAATAGCACAAGCATATTAGTGTGAACAACTATCACATAGACCCATAAACTCAGTTTTATCTTGTGCAAAGCTTCTGCTGTTTAATAAGATTTAGTTTCTCACTTTAAATCTTATATTGCAGGAGCAAGAAAAGACCCTGCCCTGCTCTGGCTTGCTGCAATGTTGTCATGGATACGCAAGTATGGTCCATCACTTCCACCAATAAATAAACAAGCTTCTCAAAGAGTGCTTGGCAGGATTTACTAGCTCTAGCTGTAAAGACCTTTAAATAAGAAAATGCTTTTTAGCATTAGAATAATTTTCAAGGCTGCAGTGGGCATGCATATGTGATACCACAGAATTACAGAATAGTCAGTATTGGAGTGGACATATCTTCCATTAGAAAAATCAAAGGGCGGGTACTATTCTGCAAAACTTTATGCTCCCCACTTTTTAAACCAGTTTATCTTTTCATCTTCTTTTTCAAAGGGCATTTGTATATTACACACAGGACCATTCTCTAATGTAGTAAGGAACTTGATGTGGTCACCTGCTAAATGCTTCAAAAGTGAGTAACATCATTACATACATGAGAAATAAAATGCAAATTATCCTTTTATTAGAAAAGAGGCTATTTTAATGTGACACCTTGGTGTTTGGTGGTATTGTCAAAGTCATTACTGAAACAAAGTCCTCTCTCAACACAGAGACTACAAACATGAAATTCAGTCTGAATTACTAGCGCACCTGTCAACAGCTACAAAATTCTTGATTCTAAAAAATCAGCATCTTATATTGATGAAGAGATGTAGATTAAAAGCTCTAAGCTTCTGTTTCAAGATGTAAAAGCACAGATAATTAGGAATGGTCTACTTAACACTTGTTCTTTTCCCTGATCAGTAACTTCATTAGCAATGTTCAAAAGCTGCACTGAATTCATCAGTGTCTTTGGCTGGAGAAGTCATAAGCTGCTGTACCTGTTATTTTATTTTTGGAGCTCAAAGGTGTTTGATTTTTGTAAGGGCTGGAGAATATCCCAATGATCTGGCCCAAAGTACCTTTACCGTCAGCACAGGTATATTCCTGCTGAGGTCAGGACTGTCCAACACCTCCACCAAGGATGGGCTCCAAGTTTCTAGCAAGCAGACTTCTTCTCAGTATATGAAATTTGATTTCCACAAAGATTTTGCCATTGGCAGTCAACTGTTACAGCATTTACTGAAAGCAAGTGGCAGCAGGACATGAGCCCAGTGAAAGTAGATTGCTATGGTAAAGAGCTGTTTGTAGTTCTGGGTGTTTGTTTTTATTGGTTGCCCTTTGCTGCTTAAGAGGTGGCATCTCAAGTCCCATGTCTTGTGTGTGACAGCCATATGAGCTCCTAGGGTCATGGGCATCTTTCCTGTTCTTGGAGACCGTTTGGTACACTGGAATGCTCAAGGAAGTAAATAAAAAATTATAACAATTAGTGCTACTTTTTCTCTTATCAGTTACTCTTGAATATGAGAGAAGTCACACTGCAGTTACACCTGTAAGGATTACCAGTGCCAAGTAAAAGCTATGGGGTCATGCTCAGCTGTTGCAGGCCATGGGTCTGAAAAATACAACTATCTTGGGTTGCTAATATATGTGTTTTAACATTTGAAGCTCCATTTTATGGAAAATAAAAGAATAGGGAAAAAAAAATTAGTGAAGACAGCCAGAGTGTGCTTCCAGAAAAAACAGCAGCAAATATTAATTTGCTTTTTTTTTTTTCCCAAATTAAAGCTGAAATGCTTACTATTTTTTGAAAGGGAAAGAAAAGAGTTGAAGAAAAAAGGTCACTGTGCCTTCTAAGAGAGAACAAAGCATAAAGTTATACCTCAGAAATCAACCTTTTTTAGGTAATAGATTACTGCTTTTCAGGTCTAAACACAGGTAAGATTTCCAGCCCTTGCAAAATAACACTACATTTGGTGAGCAGGCACCACTCCTTCTCCCCCAGACAACATGTATGGTCAGCAAAGCCATGCTTCAAACTATATACCCAGTGCTGAGAGAGTTAATTTAAATTTGATAATAAATGGCTGTGCTTTTGGAATGAATGTAGCCTGGCAACTTCAGCTGAGAACCCTTCATAGGGCCTCAATTATGTATGCAGCCTCTTTGAGAAATAGTTTCACACGTCTGACCCAAGGCCTGTGATGCTGCTGCCATGAAATAAAACTGTACATAGGCAATGGTTTATTTCTGTACAACCTCCTTGTTTTTCTACTCCCCCACCCCAGGTGCACACATAAAAAGACCACATGAAATTGCTTATTTTGGACTGGTATTTTGCATTTCTTTCATTATTTCATCCACTACCATCTGAATACAAATTTAAAACATCTTGTTTTTGTATCAACATTTAACCTGCATGCTCAGGGTATTTTTTTAGGAATTTCCAGCCAATCTGCATGGCTGCCCTAATCAAATCTGCCACATGAAACCAGAGAGGCAAACAATGGTTTAAATTAAACACCCACACCATTTCATTTTATTTTTTTTCCTCTCTCCCCCAAAATGGCTGCTTTGTCTGTGTGCATACACCAATAACAAACGTCCCTCTATTATTGTACAAGCAATTTGATGTGTCAAGTATTCATATGCTAATGGGGGTACAGTTTCTCACTTTTTCACAGATAAATTGCAAGGATTGCTACAGACAGTGAAACACAAGAATAAACAGCTTTTATTTCAGATGTGATAAATTACTTTCCTTTCAAATAGCATGCAACACATCCTACTGATCATTATTGTTTCTATTCATTGCAAGTTAGCCTTCTGTTTTTCTCTCAGAATGGTTAGAAAATATTTAGCAGATATAGCCAGAGTTGATGAAAATAATTTAATTTCCTTATTTTGCTTTGAAACTTCGTGGTGCAAGGATAATTTTTTTTCAGTATTCACCGGTAGCGAAAGTTTTGTAACGGGCATAATGATTGCCCCCTATGATGCATATGTAATTTTTAAAAGCCCAGTAGATGACATCTGGAAACTTGGCTATTTCCCTTTATGTGTTAACAAAATATGCTATAGTATGCATGCCCAGAGTTCATTACCTAGGAATGATCCTGGCAAAGGATTCCCTACATATAGCACAAGGCATGAAAAAAAGAAAATAATAGCCAACATCTTTTTGTCCTGTTGAAAGATCAATATCTATTAGAACCCCAAAAAATCAGAAGTTAAGAATTTTAATTTGTATTTTATACCTGGAGTAAAACAGGATTGTTTTTAGAGGCTGTATTTTATAAATATAGAAAAAGTATTTGGCATGGAAAAAATCAAACATATTTGTCAAGCAAAGACTATTATTTAAAACCATAAAAATAGGTTTGCATTTTTACTGATTAAATATGTGTGGGTTTATATAACATAGCGAAGGATTAAATGTGTCCTTGATTTGGACATGAAAATGCATTTATATAATTATGTTGTTCCACAGTCAATCCATAAATGTAAGGAAATTCTGAGTTAAACCCATGAGTTCAGATGAACATCTTTAATTTAATTAGCCACTGGCAGATACCTGTGCCACCCCACTGAAGTCCATTTTAAGTCAGTGCATCCTGCCCCAGCCCTGGGACAAGAGTGAGGTCAGCTGCAAATAAATGATGTGCCTAGGAGCTGTGTATGTTGGGACTTTGCCTTGTCTAGGAGCTTTGTATGTGGGGAGGTAGAAGGTAAAATATCAATTCCAGCTAAATGTTCACAACATCAGGTCACATGTATGTATGAAGACATACAATACGAAATTAGGCAATGTGGAAAACAAGATCCTCTAATGTGTCATCTGATCATTTATAACGTCACCCTGCAAATTTATGGAATAATTTTAACCAAAGACTAATTCTACATTGGATCATTTCTTTGAAATACAAAACAGTATGAAATCCTACCAACACAAAACAGCAACTCTTTGCTCGGAGTATGTGCAGTAAAACTTGATTTTAAAAATACATGAACATTCTTATCTTAAATGTGCCTCATTAATAGTGCACTGATCTTGGGGATCAGATACTTCGTAAGGGAAGTTATGAAGAGGAACTGATCGATGAGGAAACTGAAGAGGGATATCTCATGTCATACTTCAGGCAAAAGCATTAAACTAACAGTTATGAAAACTGCAAAAGTTGCAAGAGAAATGAGCATGAAAGCCTTCGCTGATCAGTTGACATGTGAGCCACTCCTTTTCTGCTTCTTAGCAAAGCAAGCATCATTCTCACAAAAGATCAGTGACCAGGTAGAATCCCTGGAATTAAATGTGTATGTGTGGCAAGATGTGCCCATGCACCTTTAGCCCTCCAGAAGTACAGACTCTCCTGTAAGCTCTCCTGTTCTGCGTGCCCACAACTGTACATTTTATAAATATTCTGGTGTTGCTGATGTCCTCCAGGTGTTATCCAAAAAGAGTAACTTTTCTGCAACTTCCCTTCACGAAGCAATTGTGCTGATGTACCTGGATGTCAGACTGAAAAACTAATTAACCAGACCACCGATAATTTCCTCGGAGAAATTTTACAGGTGTCTGAAACCACAATGGTCAGCGCACCAAGAAATGTCACAATGTCAGGACCCCTCTTCTTCTCAGAAGAAGGGGAAGAAAACTGAAGAGGAAAGGACATTTGCAATTTTTGTGTCTGACCGTGTTCCACAGTAACAGCCACAGAGCTGATCTACACTGCCCTCAGAGGGCCAATGATTCATTTTTTCATCCCATGCTCTTGCAGTTGAGTGAATAGCTGCTTATTAAAGTGCCTGGTTCTGCAAACATTTCTTCATTTTCTTGACTTTGGGTATGCAAGTAAGTTTATTGGGGTGAACTGTAGGTAACTAATTCTAGGAACAACAAGATTGCCAACATCTTAAGACTAATATGAGAAAAAGAATCAGAATCCTAATGCCTTAAGGGCTGGTGAAAATCAGACTTCACCATAGTTTTATCTTGTTAATTCTCAGAATAATTTCACAATTTAGTTCATTTCCTGGGTAGCTGATTTTGCAGTTATGGTGGGCAGGAGACGGTGTTGAATACAAGGTCATGAGTTTCTATCTTTAGAATACTCACAGAATGATCAGGAAAATATGCAACTCAGTTCTTCTAAAATGAGCAAAGAATTGGATGTTAAAGCTGTAGTTTTAAGCATGTTGGGGGATGTCTTGAGGTTTCTGCATCCCTGTTAGGAAGGGAGGAAAACTGCAGTAAGGATAACAAGATGGTAGACCTTCTTCTGCAACACTGAGAAGATGCTCCAAGGAGGCTGAGGAGTAAAACTGGGATTTACCCCACTGTGATTCAGTGTCCACTCCACAGCTTTGAGGTAACTTCTCCTGATAAAAGCCTCATTGAATATACTTCCTTTGCCCCAGTCTTGAAACTACAGGTGAGGTGCACTCAAATTCATAATAATTGTAATTATAAAAGGTTCATCTCACAGCTGTTNGCGCGGGGTCGGCCCCTGGAGCACAAGTGCTGGGAAGCCGCAGAGGCAGGGTCGCTGTCTGTCTGTCTGTGTGTCTGTCTGTCTTTCTTGCCTGCCTTCCTTCCTTCCTTCTCTCTCTCTTTCTCTCTCTCTTTCTTTCAAGAGAAAATGCCATTAATTATCAATTATCAATTATCAATAATCAATTAAATTATTGATTATGGACAGGAAGTGATGGACTCATATCTGCCCACCTTGAAGATACACAAAGGACTCATCTGTAAGGTGCAGGTGCTAAGATTCCATGGAAATGGTGTATTTGAGAGAAGAGAAACACAAGGAGCTGAAGTGCTGTGAGGTCCTCTTCCAGGGTGTGTAGGAGTAACACCACACCATAAGATGTCAGGAAATCATATGTGACAAAAATATTTCAGATCAACTGCCTCCTTAACTCACCCCAGGCCTGAGGCAGAAGCCATGGAGGACCTTGGAAGAATATATAGATAATTATTGTGGCCCAAAATTTTGTATCTCTTCCCCACTGGATAAACTACTTTCCTAGGCTGTGCCTCTCCCTCAAATTTCAGATGTAACATAAAATTCAAAAAGTATATTACTACCTCAATTGCAACAGCAACTGAGATGACAAGTATGTTTATCTTTATTGATTCATAAATTCCCAAAGCTTAAGTCTGTTACCACTGTGACCTTCTGACCCCACAGGCCACTACATTTCATCTGTCCTCTCCCATGCTGAGCTCAAGGACCCCACTCTTTGACTCAACTCTTGTTGTGTTTAGCTGAAACACATCTTCCAAAAGTCATCTGGTCTTCATCTCAGAGATGGAGATCCTACAGGCTAGCTTGGTAATTTGTCTAATTGATCAGCCTCCCTGGAAATAGATGGTGTCTAACTTCTCATTTTATTCTGTTTGACTTCATTTTGCAGCCCGTGGCCCATTCTATGCCTTTCTCTGCTGGATTAAAGAGCACTCAGCCTGTTTTTTGCAAGGACATAGTTACACACTCTAGTCAAGCCCCCACTTAATTTGTCATTTGATAAACTGAACATGTAGATTCTTTAAGCATTTCACTTGAAAGCATTATTTTCTGTATAAAAAATATTTTTGAGAGCTCTCATCTATTCCAGTTCTGGCTTTGCAACTTCTTCTTTAAAAGTACCCCACAACTAAACTACATTGACAAGGTTTAACCCTCTCTGATGCTATAGGTGCAGGAATAGCACCACCTGTTCCTTGTCACAGAAATGCTGGAGTTCAGTATGACACCGAGATCTTCTGCTCAGTTACTGGTCCCATAAGGGTTAGGGTCTGGTCCCATAATTTGCAGACAATGGAGGTTTCATCTGTATTAAACATAAGAACTGATCCCTCCTATTAAGTGAAGCAGAATGCTTTGTTTGATTCGTTATCAGTGTTTATTATGTCATCAGCAATTTTTGAACTGAATTTAGTTGATGAAAGTGTTGAGAAGCATGCTTCTTTTTCCCTTTGGGTTCTAGCAGAAAATCCTCATTTTCATATGCCTTTCTTTCACAATCACCCACTAATCATTTATCGTTTATTCACTGGGGGTTGTAACTGGAAGTGAGAACAGTTTAATAGTAGTTGGGTTTTTTTTGGAAGTTAGATCTACTTGAAAAAATTAATTTCCCTGATCACCTGTTCTTTAATTCCCTATTGACTGGTTCCCAAAGCAACAATTTTCCTCACTGGCTCAAGTTACCTGAGTAGAACCCCTTGCCTTTTCTGAATACTGGTCCAGCAATATTCTCACAGTCTTCTGGCATTTACCTGATATCTCAAAATTTATTAAAAGTTAGCATTAGTGGTAGAGTGCTCTCACCTGCTAACTCTTTTATAGGTTAAAGTTATTCAGGCCTACAGTCAGATGTTGTTTAATATCTATTAATTGACTGGAAAGTACCCATTAACCTCATTAAAGGATATTCTTGCGTAATAAAAATGTCCTTATTTCCAAATGGAGAACAGAAATTATTTTGGCTGTTTCTGGGTTGTCTACTAATAGGCTTATCACAACTCTGCTAATAGAATTCCAGTTTTTGTAGGATATGTCTCATTCCCAGTGTACTTTTAACAAAAATAATCCATCTATGTCAGTCTTTTAAAAAGCCTTATATCTGTTATTTCTGTCAAGAAATCATAAATCTCTTTTTGATATCTTAAACTTTTCAGTGGCCTACACAAAAATTCTTTCATGTTTTTGCAATTAATTTTGCTTGTTAACCTACTTTGACATATCTTTATTTTTTTGTGTGATGTAAGCGCTTCTCTGCTTAGTATCCAAAAATAGTGTTCACTGCTCTTCTTGTGTGAGAATTTTGTTGTCTTATAGATTCCATGTAAATATAGACCACTTAATTTTCATTCACACCTTTAATTCTAAACTTTACTCTCCAACACATCCTTAAATTTTTGTCTACCCATCAGACTTTCAATTTGAAAACGTGATGTATATGTTGTACTTGTACTTGAACTTTTCCTCCTTTTATTTAGGCTGAACATAATCAAGTCAAAATCACAGATTCTTTGGCAGCAATAAACTTGTAAGGATTACACCTTTCTTGTGTCCCTAACACAGAGATCTGAAGTAGGGCCATTTACTACTGGATGTTTAACCTTTGGATACAGGGTATGATTTTTTTTTATTTTTTTAGAAGAACTGTTGTAGGCAGCTGAGGTGTTTACTTTTAGTGGCCCATAGCAAGTTGTAAAGACACATATTTTTCACAGTCAGGTTTTCTATTTGTCACTTAGCATGGTGTGGGTGTGACCAGGTTTTTTGTTCTGGGCACCATGGGGCACAGGGTTTCAGCAGGAAAAGCTGGTGTGTTGGAACCTCAAGGTCGCTATCTTGCCTGACTTCTTCCAGGAGGGACTGTCACCTCTAACCCTGCCAAACTGGTCCCTCTGGCACTCACTGGAAAGGCTGCACCATCCCTATTCAGATCACCTAGCTTTGTTTGTCCCTGCCTTCCATTGCTTTTGAGCTGGGCAGATCAATGTTAGCCATAGCTGCTCCACTCGCTCTGTTGCTTTTATCAGGAGACCATGGAGTGCAATCCATGGGAAGTTTTCACCAGCTTGGATTCTCTTTTTTCCCAGTGGTGAATATCCCTTTTTGGGTAAAAAACGCCTTCTCTTTTTTAGAATTTTGCTATCAGTACTGATGTTGTTACCATGTGTGTCTTAGCCTATTGCTTTCTGCTTTTAGTGAATTTTTATTTCAAACCCAGAGCCCCTTCCTTGTTGTTCCTCCCTTACTGGAAGGGGCAGGGAAAGAGAATAGCTTATTTGGAGTTTGCTTCCCAGCTGGTGTTAAAAGAAGAACAGATACAAATGGATTCTTAAACTTGTACTGAAACTTTTAATTTTATTAAGATGTAAGCATTAACAGAATGCTTACAGTAAAAGCAGTAACTAGTGATAGGAATGCCAAGGATAATTTTCTGTCTGGAACTGGTCAGGAATCAGCTCTAATTGTTAGAAAACAATTAAATAAAGTACAACATGCAAGAAAATATTTTAAAATCATTACATTTTAGTTAAAACTTCAAGTAGCTATTATATAACAACATGGAATGCCAGAAATTCAAATTTTCCAATTTATTATTTAAGATGGAATTAACAGCTTCCATTTTTCTTAACTTTTTTTTCTGTCAGTAACTTGATGTTATTTATTCAAAGGCAATTTCACACTGTCCATAGTTTTGAGGTTTCAGTCCATGTTTTCAAATTCCTACTTCATTGTAATTAGCCCCTTATTGAAAATATGCAAATGTGCACTTTATTTGTAAATACAGTAGCTATCTTCTAAACCTTTTTATCTCTTAACATTCAAGGAAACATTTGTTGGCTGTTGGGACTTCCTTTTAAAAGGAATAGTTTAATATGTTATATTGAATCTGAAAGAGTGACTGAGGCATCCTGAGCCATCTCTGTGAGCTATTTGATCTCCCATAGTTTACTAATGTGTATGAAAACCGAGCAAAGTGATCTGTGTTCATGTAGCAAAACTCTGTCTCAGCAACAATACTTTAGTTAAAAGTAAGGTCTGAATTAAAAGGAAATAAATTGAGAGCAAAGTGTACCAAGAGACAGGTAATGGACTTCAGCCTTTAAGCTTTTATTATTTTTCTTTCAAAAAGGTGGAGGTTCTGCTTGTTAATTACATAACATGAGAAACTTACCTTGGAAGGAAAAGTTTTCACTCATTGTTAAATACAAAACAGGAAAAAAAACCAAGAAAGAGATACGGTGTTGGATTGCCTTAGAGATTCTTTCAGCTGAATGCAGATTTTATAAACTGTGCACCTCATAAAAAAAGAACCAAAGTTTTCAGCTAACTTCAGACATAGTAATTCCACGTGTGACAAGAAAAAAAATGAAAGATAGGATGTTGGAATGGGAAATGAGAAATACTGAACCTCTGGGTCTCCCCAGGAGAAATCATTCTCCTTGAAATGTGACCACTGTTAACATCTCCACCACTGCCCTGTAGCATCTAAAGATGCTACCTGAATGATTGGTAAGCTCTGTTAGATTACTTGTATTCATCTTTAATTTTGTAAGGGAAGATCTCTGACATACTTTCAAATTAAAAATCAAAAAAACCCCAGTGCTTTAAGTCCTGAAAGCCAGACACGAAAGGTGCAAACTCATGATTCTAGACTTTTAATATTGCTTTTTCCTGTGCTAAATTGTCCTTCTCAGTATTTCTCTAGAATGCAAAACCATCTGTGTAATGTTTATAAATTACTGGCAAAATGATTAGCTTGGTCTTTCCTATTGAAAATATAAACAATTTTAAGTAATTTCCCTTAATTTCTGTTAAAGAGTATTTACACTGTTTGGATTTAGATAATTAGTTTGGATGCTTTAAATGAACCTTATGGATATTTAACTCTTTTCATTGACTGCAGAGTCAAAATACTGCCATGGTAGGTGTATCTGAACCTCATGCTGTATGAGGCCTTTTCTCCAGAATCTACCAGCAGTGTATCCCAAGATTTATCTCTCTCTCTTTTTTAATTTAGTAGATTTAAATCCAAAATTCAGATGACCACAACAACCAGGACACATAGTACTTAATTGAGATACAGACCTCAGCGAGGATCTGGAGCCTGACCCTAGGGGGTGGGTCGACCTAGTCTGCCATAAAGATTAGGTTGATTTGGCACCCATTCTGAACCCCTCTCACAACCCACAGTGGTTTTTTCGTACTCTAGTCACCTCAAGCTTGGTGCCAGACTGGAAAGTCTGGTGGTATGCAGCTGCTGTAATCCACCAGGAAAATGTTGTCTCCAAGGGAACTGTTTGGTGAGACTCAAAATTATTAGGGTTTCATTTTCTGTTTGCACTTGCAATGCAGCTGCTGGAAGAATGGTAGCACAACTTAGCTAAAACTGGGACTGGCTATCAGCGCTTGCTTGGCAAGTGCTCTTATTAAAAATAGTAATAGGTTGCTTCTCGACCAGTTACCAGCATCTTGTTATTGCAGATGAGCTAATAAAAATGTGTTTGTAGCATGTTCATATGGGAAGCTCAATATTCTTTTTTTTTTAGTTACTATAGTTGAAACAATATATTTGTGTATGCCTAATTTAGCTCATTGATTATTCTTATAATGTGTTTCACTGTGTTTCCATGATGCTGTTAAAAAAAAAAAAAGAAAAAGAACCTCCCTGCTTGATTTACAATTTTATCTTCTTTTGCTTATAAGCTGTTGCTGCTGTTGGAGTACACGTGTCCTAGGAGGGGACTGTTACAGATCTTCCACAAAGAAATGAAACTTGGGACTGTGCAAGGTATATCTTGCAACAGCAGGTATACCTGCCAGGTCACTCCTCAGCAAAGTCCTAATTTATTTATATTTACTCAACACAAGTAACATTTTTGCATAAGATGTCTCTGTATTTCCTGTATATGTTATGAAAAGTTTTGCCAAACACATCTGTTCTGTCACATTATCAAGTTGCTCTCGTCTCTGCAAAAAATGTTGATATTTCCAACTTAAATATCACATAACTGAGGGTCTCCTCCTGGGAGGAAGCAGACACTGCAATTAATACTGTTGCCATGAAAAAGGCCTTAATTAAGCAACAAAGTTAGAATTTCATTAAAATTATTACAGAACCTCACTCCTTTTATAGTGGTGCTGTGACAATTCTGGTATAGGAAATACATCCAGTATAATGCGAGTACGTAATTTTATTTTGTAAAAACTAATTTCAAGGAAGAAAATCAGAACTTTTCCCCCCAAGTGTTCTCCTAAGCTTCATCTTATGATATTTCCTGCATGGTACTCCTATATGAATTTTATTATTTCTGTATTTAGATCCATTTCTTTGTTCTTGTTCATGGGTGGCAATGGAAGGCCAAAAGGTGAATATTTTGAAATACTCATTTTTCTCACTGCTGACAAGTGGAGTCTTTAGCAGACTGCAGTATGATGTAAATTTAATGAGCCTAATTGTTCCATCAGGATGGTTTGAATCTAGCCTAATCTAAGCTAAAGCATCCCACATAGCTTCATTTGTTCTCTACTGACAGAAAGGCTTCATGCTTACAAGCAGAGTCAATGTACGGCAAGCTGCAAAACGCCATGGTCAGTATAATGGTTAATATAATGGTTAGTATAGTGTAATCTCTGAGTGCCACACCATTACTAAAGACACTAAAACATTTATGGAGGTCATTGTTTATCTGTCTATAATTTTCTGACCCAAATTGTTCCCAGACACTGGAGTGCTGTAAAGGGAGGGAAAGGAAAGAAAGAAGGAAAATAATGTCATTTTGCTCTGTTTATCTTGATCTGCTCTTATTTTTCTTATATATACAGAGTGTATATTTTCCTAGCTGTAGAATTTCAACTTCTCTGCAAATTCTGGATGGAAAAATAATTTCCCATTTTTGTTTAGTTCCCATGTAATGACATTCAATCTAATAGATCTGGAGCTGAGACCAAAACATTCAGGAACTGTAGAGAGACCAGAAAGGTAGATGGAGAAAATCCTTCCTAGCAACAGCTCCATGGCATGTTTCATCCCCACTATGTAGAGTGTTCACCCCCTGAGAACAGAGAATAATACATACACTGTAATGTATCCAGATACACTGGATCCTTGCAGGAGAAAAATAAAGAGAAAGAANTAAGTTTCACAGAAAGTCCGTGTATATTTTTAATCTTATTTCTTCAGTTCCAGAAAACCACATAATTGCAGTTCTTCACGTATCTATAAAACCGCATAGTTGTCTTCAAAAAAATAATTTTGAAATTGAATCTTCCTTTTGATTGAAAATCTCAGTTTTGCTGTTCATTATGCAATTCTCATGGTTAAGTGAAAGAAGGAATTATCTGGAAAAATTGAGTGATTATTTGCTCCTGCTGACAGCACACTTTTGCTATAGAAAATCTAGATTTTATCTTTCTGAAAAAAATCACACTTTTCTACCACAGGCAATCTAGAAATGGAGCTTCTGAGTCTACCCAGGCTGAACGCTTCTATTATACAGTCAATGGGTTAGATTTGATTTGCTAAGTTTCTCTACAGTTACATTTTATTTGCCTTTAAATCCTTTCTTTATCCAGATGGTATACATATGATATTAAATTAATATAGAAAATTATGTTGCCATCTCTGCTATTTTGTATATCTATGTCCAAAGAAAAGTAATGCATCACAACTCTAATAAAAGTCCTGCTCCTGAAAAAAATATGTTTCTCCAGAAAAGTTTTACTGGTCCCTGGCATTTTGTGGGGATGCACTACTCCTTTTAGGTGGTATTGGACAAAGTAATTAAAAATATATGTTATACATTTGTGGGGAAAAAAGATAACTTTTTCCTTCCAAAAAGATTCATAATTTTTGCAGACTTTGTGTTTTGTACTTCACTTTATTCCCTGGTCAAAATACCCCTCATATTGCTGAGGGGTATTAAATTTCAGAGATTTGTTTACTTACCTGGGCAGTGATATCACTGCTCCATGAGCTCAATAGAAATGGAAACACTGATTCCTGAACTGGAGGAGAGATGTAGATGTGCTGGGGATGGGGACAACATGCATTCCTTAGACTTTTGGACTGCATCTGGAGCTAAATGGCCCTTATTGTTTTCTTCAGTGGCCAACTGATGTTAACTGTTTCCAGTAACCTGACACTATGTAAGTCCAATTATCCCATGGGAGTAGGATTTATGTCCTGGTCTGTACATGGCCAGGGAATGCAAGGTGATCTCTGTGTAGCACTTGATCTGTGATTTAGCTGAAGATTACAATATGTAATCAATCCTTATTGATCATATTCATATAGATTTGTTTTAAGTAGAGTCTAGTTTGTTATTTGTCTGAATCTCATGATCTGGCTGGCTTCAGACAATATTTCAGGCACTATAGAAAGGAGTGCAATTCTGGAAACCAATTGTATGAAAATAAGAAATTTAGAAATTACCAGAAAAGACAACCCTGTTTTTATCTAAAAAATATTGGGTTTCTAGTCTTTATATCTGCAAGGAAAAGCTGGATAATGTGATACAGATACAGTCTAATAACTTGAACTCTAGATAGAAAATAAATTAAATTACATTTTAAATTCTAAATTAATCTTTAAAATAAGATCTGATAATAAGGAATTAAGAGGGAACCAATTTCAAAGTGTCCACTAGCATTATTTGCATGTTTTCTCCATTCCACAATTTCCCAGAGACTATTAGAGGATTTGAAGAATCTGCTGTAGACTTTCAATAGAAAATTCTCCAGTCAGTGGAGAAAGATGACCCAATTTTAAGTGTGTCCTTGCTTTGAAGCACCTCCCACATCCAGAGCACAGCCAAAAATAGGAAAGGTCACATAACAAACAAACAAAAAAAGGCAGCAAACAAAAACTTCTAAATTAACAAAAACCCCCCTAAAGTTATAATTCTGAAAGGAGTGGGAAACCCCAACATTTCAAACTGGATTTACTTGTTTTAAAGCTCTTTTATGTACATATTGCCACGGATGAGTCAGCAGAAGACAGATATATCTTTATATCCTCCAGGGAGAGGATGGTACTGACTCCTAAGAATTAAATGTGAAGGACTGGACCTCCTTTGCCCGTTGGCCTGGGCCGACAGGAGGCATGCTGAGCTTGTGCTGCAGGTAAGGAGTACCAGCTAGGACTGAACATGAGCAATCTCCATGACACAAAATTACACCTAGATTTCTTGATCATTGGGGAAAAACTGCACTTCATCACCCTGTGATGGAACCAGATCAAATAAGAGCAGATAGCCATGGCATAGCTCATTAGAGAGCTGAAATCGCTCTACAGAGAAGGTAAGGAGGATGGTGATTTTTGTCTCCTCAGTATCAGTACTGATAATCCTCAAGAACTATACCCTTCATCACAGAAGCAGAGGACATCCTGGCTTTTCAGGACATAGGGATCAGCAAAAGTAAGCAGAGGGGGCTGACATTTGCTGCTCTAGCAGACTCCCACCTCTTTCTCCTGTAGTTAGTGTGGGCTGATCACATCCATGTTGTTCTCAGAGATCTTCAGGATATTTTCAGAAACTCCACAGATACAGACAATCTTGGGTAGGCAACCAGACACTTCTCAGGCTTTCATGTCCAGAAGCATTTCAGCCTGCTAGGAAACTAGCATCTTCTGCCCTCAGACAGCATTCTGCCTGGGTATTGCATAAGGATAAATGCTTTTATAAATGCTTTTCTCTGCTGATTGTAGATTTGAAGTGAAGGTTGAGATTGACTGTGTAGTCAAAAGAGTCCATTCATTCGCTGCACTGCTGCACAACCTGTGAAGCTCATGCAAACAGAATAGCAAAGACTTAAAGCTGACAAGAAGGGAAAATAAAAAGAAAACAAAAAACCTAAATGCATTGGTTGTGAAAGAAAACATGATGTTTATGATGCCCTAGACAGTTTGGCTAGAGATCAGATTTGAAACTTGATGAAATTGAATGAAAATATTGTTGTTGGTTCTAGTGGGATTGGGATCATTACCAAACAGTTTAAGACAGCTTGAAGAGGAGATGGATTAATACATACATATTATATGTGCATAACAAACTAGCATAGTTGCAGCATTTAAAATACATATACAATGCATATTAGGAATTTAATTATTACCATGGAGCACAATTATAATAGCAAGTGATCATATTTTGCCTGGAAAAATGTGGAAGAAAAACACCTTGGTTTTAACAACGCTTATGACACTCCCTAACAGAAAGGAATAAAAGCAAAAACACCAACCATCATATCTTGAGAGTAGCATGTGAACACAAGTGTTGCTAAACCATGAGTATTATTTACCTTCAGATTTTGTCCTACAACACAACAAGTAACAGCTACTCTAACTCCATCTTGACTAGTATAATTCAGACTTAGGGACATAAAGGCAATTTGTACACACATAAGCCTATGTAAACAATGTTTAGGTTTTCATAAAATTCTGCTTGTTGACTACAGCAATACTGTACAAAGCAATGGAGGGTAAAGGGATAAATAAGGGCTTAGGACCCAACTGACCAGTTGTATTGGGTTTGCATGGCCAGGTTTTGGTAGCAGAGAAGGCTACAGTGATAGTTTCTGTGAGAAGTTGTTGGAAGGTTTCCATGTCTAATGGAGCCAATGCCAGACAGCTCTAGGATAGACCCACTGCTGGCCAAGGCCAAGCCAATCAGAAATGATAGCAATGTCTCTGTGATAACATATTTTAAGAAGAGGAAAAAAAATGCAGTTATAAATATGCTCACATAAGAGCAGAATGATAATATGTGAGAGGAAAAACTCTGGTGACTCCAAGGTCATTGAAGAATAAGGGGGAAGAGGAGCTCCAGGCACTGGAGCTGGGATTCTTCTGCAGGCCACTTCTCCAGTCCATGGTGAAGCAGCTGTGCCCCCGCAGCCCATGGAGGTTCATGGGAATTCAGAGACCCTCCTGCAGCCCATAACGGAGCCCCACACTGGAGGCATGAGAGGAGGCTGTCAGCCTCTGGGAGACCTGTGCTGGAGCAGATTCCTGGCAGGGACCTGCAGACCTGCGGAGAGAGGATCTCACACTGGAGCAGGTTTCCTGGTAGGACTGATGATCACATGGGTAACCCATGCTGGAGCAGGCTGTGCCTGTAGGACACTGTGGAAAGAGAACCACACTGGAGCAGGTTTCCTGGTAGGACTGATGATCACATGGGTAACCCATGCTGAAGCAGGCTGTGCCTGTAGAACACTGTGGAAAGAGAACCACACTGGAGCAGTTCATGAAGAACCGTAGCCCATGGGAAAGACTCACACTGGAGAAGTTCATGAAGATCTCCTGTGGCAAGGACCCCATGCTGGTGCAGGGAAATGACTTTCTCTCCCTGATCAGTGGCAGGAACAACCTATGATGAACTGAACATAACCCCCATTCCTGTCTCCCTGTGTCGCTGGGGAGGAAGGAGTGAGCCCAGGAAGGAGGACAGGGTTGGGGGGGAAGGTGGTTTTCAGATTTGTTTTATTGCTCATTTCCTGTTCTGATTTTGATTGGTAATAAATTCAGTTAATGTCCAAGTCAAGTCCATGAAAATAATCTGTGTATGAATCTCTCCCTGTCCTTAGCTCAAGTCATGAACACATCATTGTATTTCCTCTCTCCTGTCCAGTTGCAGAGAGGAGTGGTAAAGTGGCTTTGGCGGGTATCTGGCATCCAGCCACGGTCAGCCTACCACATCCTCATGAAACAAAATCCCCATTTGTGAGTTCCACCTCAGAAAGTCCAACTTCCAGTGAAAGATACTAAACCTGAAACTACTTCCAGTTTTAGCATAATTCCTCTGTGGTAGTTAGATATCTCAAAAACATGCACTCAGATTACTTCCTCACTTCATAATTCAAGAGCATGCCTTTCCTCTGACTTTGCTTTATCTGTGATTTAAAAAGAGTTTTTCACTGTAATACAGAGTATCAAATATTTTAGTTAAGCATCTGGTTACTTTCTTAACAATAGTGTATTGTAGCTAGTTCTCAACACAGACACGGTCCAATCACCTTCTCCCCTTTCCCTTTATAAAAATCTAAAGAGCAGTAAGTATTTGGAAAAATAAAGAACTATACACAAACTGAGCAGAAGGAGAGGAAGCAACAACAAAAAAGAAAAATGGTTCATGGAATTAACAAAGCTATCCTCCTGAAAAGGCTTTTAAGTAGCTAAAGAGAAATCTTTCCTCTTAAATGCTACCTTTATTTTTGACAGAATAGTAATTATTTTCCAGTAAAACAGAAGATTTTACTCAATCTCAATCATCTGAAAATGTTTTCTGACCAAAAAGTTAAGAAAATAAGTTGCTTTTTCATTTGCATGATCATTCACAATACCTCTAAAATAAGTTTATATGAACTATGACAAGAAGAAGAAAATATAAACAATTTATAAGATTATAAAAATAACAAAGATTAGCCCATTCAAATGGATTTCAATTAAAATCTGTTTGAATAGGAAGGGAAATTGTGGTTTCTGTATATTTCGCAAAATAGAGAAATTCCATTATATCAAGGGAAAAAGTTGCAGTGGAATAAACATATGGTGGAATAAACAGTTTATTTTTAAAAGTTTAATAATTCAGGAAAAATGTATACAAAACTTTAAATTTTGCAGCTAAAAATTTTACCCAGAAGCAAATTTGTTAAAAGAGGTACAGAGACCTCACTGGATACCCTGGCATGTACAGATTACCTTGAAACAAAGTGAGTGGTCTACTGTGTAGGTGATACCTCAGTTGCTTTCCTTTTGTTTTAACAATTACTTGGATGGATGGTGAAAGAGAGGTTAAAAATACCCTGTTCTACATGGCTCAAAGAGTAATTTCAAACTGAATTATTTAAAACATGAAAGAGATTTCAAGATTTTTTTGGGTTTGATTTTGCTATATTTTCGTGGGGAAATATGAACTCATAGAGGAAATACCAAAATATAGGCAATTTAATGAGATTTAAGAGTAGCATCTGTTACAATTTTAATGTGTTCATTGATGTAAGTTTACCAGGATTTCCGATGAAAGGTTGTCTTTTCAAAGATTCTTTGCTCAGAAATACTACTGGGTTTGTAGCATGTCTTGGATATGATACGTTATAGCACCTTTGTAGCTTGTAGTATTGTTAGGTACATATTGAAAGTTTGATTTCTTTTTGATAGTTTGACAGTGATACTGCATTTTTATATTATTCCCAGTGTTTCACAGAATTTTTTCCTGGAGCTGCCTAAATACAAGCAACTCACATCTCTGGATCAGAGCAAAATTTTTCACACTAAAAAGCTAAGATGCTCAGGCATGAATTCAAGATTTATTTTTCAATTAAAAAGCAGAAAATGCACACAACATGAGCACAGAAACTGCAGGAAATGTTTCACTTTCATAACCCTTTGTCAAACCCCATCACCGTTTAGATTGCTGCATGTCTTGCATCCATGAACTAGCACTTAACAAATTCAAACAAGTTTTACTTGTGATCCTTAGAAGCTTTCTACTCTGTTTTCTACAGCCTGTTTTTGTCTCCCTATCATGACTTTCTGAGTACATCAGGTTCAGGCCTGGTTCATTTGGGCAAATGATAAAGGTCACTCTAACATAGAAGCTGCTGCATATTTCTTCTCTTATTTCCCTCATAGTTTGAGCTAGTTTAGGCAGGGTCAAAAAGGAGTGCACCTTTTCAGAAAAAGAGAATTTGAAGTTCACCTGATTCTTTTAATATAACTGGATCTGCCCCAAGTTTTCATTTTAGACCATCTTAAAAAGGCACTTACACTGTAATTTCCACAAAGGAAGATGCAGATAATAATTTTCTCTCATATCACATTTATTCCTATTTTTGTGCTGTCTTCCATGAGAGTATGCTGTAATTTTATTATAGTAATAATAGAAATACAGTTAATAGAAAGGATTCTTTTTTATGTATTGTAAGTCAATTAACATGCTGTCAGTTCTAAGTAAGTGAAGAAAAAGTTGCATAACTGAGAGAGAATATGTTTTCATGGATCTCCAGTCCCTAAATTAAATTCCTCCTTGAGGCAAAGTTATTCTCATAGCTTTAGATTTTTTATTGCACAGAGAGCCTGTACAACATCCTGAGCACTTACATATTCCTTCTTTTCCATAGTAACATGTTTATTTATCTTTTGTATTTGACATGTATTTAACATTTGAAACCTAAGTTTCTTTAATCATTTTTCCAGGTGAGATAACTTGTAATGTTTCATGCTTCAGATTACTGAAGCCTTATGAGTCAAGGACTGCTCCTTTCCAACTTGGATTCTGAAGTAATATTGTCATCCTCAGCAGGCTGGATAAATACAACCATTTTTTTCACCTATGTTTTACTTTAGGTTTCACAATTTCTTCTTCCTTTCTCGAAGAGAAGATGCCCAACAGCCCACCATCTTCTGTTCTTTCTCCTGTTCCTTGTGTGAAGAAGAGTTAATTCCCAGGCCATTCCTGAACTGGATCTAAGAATTTTAACAGAGGTATTTTCTGTTCTCAGCACCTGATGGAGTAGACTCATGTAAGAACCTTATCCCTCTTTTCTTCCCACTTTCCCTCTTTCCTTCCCACTGACAGTGCAGAGAGACAAAACATGGGGTTCTCAGTCAGTTTGTGACTTCTAAAAATCTTTCTTCAGTTCGCTTAAGGAGAGGAGTCTCTTCTGTCATATCATGGGAGACGGTTCTTTGTGGACTTGTCCAATGTGGTTCTAATTTTCAGAAGGAGCAGTCCTGCCCAACCTGCTCTAACTTGAGTCCCTCCCACAGACAAAATAATCTTCTCAAACTACATGGTGTGGGTCATTTTAGTTCATGGGGTGTAGTTTTTTAAGGATGAGTTGTTCTGGTTTGGAAGCAAGGTTTCTCTTTATCTTCTCTCTCTGAGTTTTCCACTAGAATACAGATTTTCAGCATCCATGTGCTCCAGCGTGAGTACCTTTTCTCACAGGCTGTGAGTGTACCTCTGCATTCCCCCATGCACTTCATGAATTACAGGGAAACTGTTTGTTTGTTGGATTATAGTCCTCATCATGGCTTGTAGAAGAATCTCAGCTCCAAGGCCCAGAGCACCTCCTGCCCCTCCCTCCTTCCACTGACCTTGGTGCCGCCATGTTGTTCCCTCATGTATCTTCACCTTTCCTTTTCTCTGACTCAGGAGAGAATTGGTGTCTTGTTTGTTCTCAAGTTCCATCAATTGAAAAGTTCTTACAGGGTTTAGCAGCACTGAAAGGTTGATCCTGTCCGGGCTCTGCACCAGGGAACAGCTTGCCATGTCCCTCGGTGTTGGCCACGTGGTCCCTGCCGGCTGCCGCAGCGCGGATTCCATTCAGGGCCTCTCTTCACACGGGGCACCGAAAAGGAGAAGCTGCTGCTGCTGTCCCTGCCCTTCTGCCCTCAGCACAGCGAGTTAAAAGAGGCCAGGCAAGCTCAGTTCTCTGTGGGCCGTGCTGATATAGCTGTGGGCCATGTGGGCTGAGATAGCCCTGGCTGCATGGGCACTCCCAGTGCTGGCCCTGGCCACACGGTCCCAGCTGCGTGGTCACTTGTGGCACTGGGATGGCCCTGGTGGCCACACCAGGAAGGGCCCCAGTGACTGCCTTGCCACGCCTGGGAGGAGAGGAAGAAAGATGAATTGCACGTGTTTTTTCCCTCCTTAAATATGTTGTCACAGAGGCATTACCAACTATTTTATTTGGCTTGGCAGCATGTTTATTTTCAGACCCAGCCCGTGATTGACTTTGCCAGGCACAGAGAAAGCTTCTAGCAGCTTCCCACAGAAAAAATGGCTTCAGTGGCTGGTTTCTTCACTCCTCACCAAAAGATCAAGCTATGCAAAACCAACAGAATGTGCTACACCATCATTTGCTATTTTTTATTGTAGGAGTGGTTGGCTAGGGAGGAATCATGACCAAAAAGGTAAGGCAGAGCAAAATATGTAACTAGTCCCTTGATCTTTACTTAATGCAGGAGTTCCCATGAAAAAGATAGAGGTCATTGAGATCACCTTCAGGCTGATGATCTGAGTCATACCAAAACTATTACAGTCGCCAGACAGTTTGTAGCTGAGGTGGTACCAGGCTGCCTCATATTTTATTCTAAATTTTCAATTGCTGCAGTTGTGGAGATTGCACTCAATTATTTTGTTTGAAGAAAATCTGAAATAGGAAGTGTCATTCAAAAGTGTGGTTTTGAAAGAATCACTGTGCAGGTGGTAAAACAGCACTACTCAATAAATTACGAAAAAGGATTGGTGACCTAAAGTCTACTCCAGGACAGGGAGAGACAGACCATTAGCATTTGGCTGTCTTCCTATTCAATTTTTCTAGAGTAAACAGAGGAGTTCATCCCTGATAGAGTTGAAGTGGTTGGATGTTGAATTGCTCTGTACCAAGGTAAGAATCCTAGCCTGCAGAGCAGCACAAGAGCATGTTCTGAACAGCTGAGACAGTCCCCCAGACGCTCCATTCATCTTGTCCAATGACTACTACTTAGCCTCTTCTCCATTGAGAGCGTATCATCGGCCTGAAGATGGCAACAGGATAAGAGCAAAGGTTTTAGTAAAGCAAAGATTTTAGTAAAGCAAAGATTTTAGTAAAGAAGACAAAGCATAGCAATAGGGAAAAACATGACTGGGCATGATGGAAAAGGAGAGGAGAACCCCCAGTGGCAGGGTGGGGAGTTATAACTAGATGTTCTTTAAGGTCTCTTCCAATTCAAATATTTCTATGATTCCATGATTCTAAGAACTTCTTGAATCCTCAAGTGGAGTCAACAGCAGAAAGACGTGAGGCTGCAGAAAAAGCAGAAAAGACTGTAAAATCAGCACTTGAATAGGGAACAGAAGCACAGTTATTCTACAGATATAACAAACATTAGATCTGAAAAAAAAACATGCAAAAGAGAGAAATAACTTGGCCTTCTTAATTCCATGGCAAAAGGACCATGAGACTTCAGAGATGGAAGATAGTGTTTGTGATCTCACAGAAGGTAAAAAACTAATGATGAAATTATCAAGAGTTTACAGCATAAAAGACCATGCAACTGTAGACAATAATCCAAGTAAACATTACAGTGTTAGAAGTAAACAGCAGATGCACTGCAGAATTGAAAGACACTGTCGAATTGTAAGTCTTGGGAAGGGCACAAATCAGGGGAGGAGATCAACAGAGAAAAGAGATTTGGTGTGGAAGATCACAGAGAAGGATCAAGTTCAAGCAGAGGTGAGGCTGAGAGCACATCACTGGAGTAAAGTGTGAGAACCAATGAACTTTTTTAGGACAAATGATAGTATAAGGAGAAGGAAAGGAAATAAGAGGCAGCAAAATGGAAGTGCTAGCTGACTTGATGACTAAAACTAACAAAGCAGATATTGGAGGACTCAAAATAAAGGGGGTGTGAGCAGTTAGAATCAAAGGGGAGGCACAATAAAAGATTTGTAGTGACACAATGGAATACAATCAAAATAATTAAAATTCAGTTTTTACAAAATTATATTTTCTGATTGCTTCTGCAATAAACATTTTAATCCAAGTCACTCTTTTACATTAACTGAAGATCACAGCATCTTATTCTTGATTGACAGACAGACATCTGAGACAGGTTGTCAGAACTACTTAGAAGGCAGAGAGGTTTGAGACAAGAGTGGAGAATGGCTGCATGAAGAACTGAGCACATTGGCCCAGAACTCTCACTTTTTTTAAAAACTGCCAAACAGTTTACCCTTGTTAAAAGGAGATAATTTAAAAATATATAGTGTTTTGGTTTGGAATGCAAAATGTATGCTAATTTTTAACATAGCCTTTAAAATTAGCTTTGTTCTACGATTTTTATCCTATGCTAAACTCAGATCTAGTATGAGACACAGAATAATAGAGAAGTCTAGGTTGGAAGAGACCTATAGAATCATCTAATCCAACCTTTTAGTCTTTAGATTAGGCTATCCAAAGCCTTGTCAAATGCAGACATGAATATTTTCAGTGAGGTAGACTCTACCACTTCCCCGAGCAAACCATTCCAATATTTTAGTGATATTTAGTGATGCTTTTCTTCTATTCAGGCAGCAGTTTGTACTCTTTCCCTCTTGTCCATCACTACACATCACTGTGAAGCAAGAACAGTTTCTACTCCATAAATAACTTAGATACAAGATTCTTTGATCCTCTTAACTTCATCATCCCCTGGCAAACACAATTCCTTCAACCTTTCACCATATGCCAAGTTCCCTGGCACTATGATTATCTTGTTCCCCTAGAATGGATCTGCTCCAATTTTCCAGTGCCTCTCAAAACTTTTAAAAATCCTTTTGAATGTGAAAATGTGAACAGATTGTCTGCTGTGAGTTGATGAAGGAAGGATGCCTTTGTATCCTAATCCTAGTATTTCTTTTTGATATCTCCAGTAGCCATCTACTTTGTCTTCATTCTTACCGTCAGCTGTGAAACTTCATAGCTTCTCCATGTCCTTTCTGAGTCTTTTCTCCTCCGCTAGCACAATACGCCCAGGTTTCCTGGCACTGAAGTCCCCTCAGTGTTTACTCACATCATCATACCCCATTCTTTACTCAGTTTTGTTTTGCATGATGTTCAGCCAAGAGGCAGCATGTGCTGAGTCTAACGAACAACATGTTAGCTTTCTTATTTCCTAAGGTGTACAAAGTGCTTCCTCTTTGCAGAAAACTGTTTGCTTTAAGAGTTTAGAGAAATAAGTTCTATTACACCTGGGAGAAGATTACTTTCTCATAAAGTTTTTTATTGGATAAACATACAAAAATTGGTGATCCATGAAAGTCAGAAAGTAAAAGGTTAAAGGTGAAAGTAAGAGAGGACAAGAAGAGTGGAATTCTAGGCAGAAAGCGCCTTCACAACAGCTAAGAGAAATTGTCAGCAAGGATCCAAAAATATAGTTTAAGAAATATGATATCATGGGATGCTTGTGTCTATGATATTAATCATGACCTATTGGTCTTATTAATGACCTAAAGAATATCCAGAAACCAGGGCAAAAATAAAAATAGAAAAAATGGAAGATGGGGGGACTTATTTTAGGTCAACCTTCAGCAAGACTTTTTAAACTTTCATTATTTTCAGAGCTAAGATTGAGAAGTAAAAAGCTGTGCACTGGGTACTTGAGTGGACTTTAAATGGAAGTAGGATTTCTTTACAGTTTTTGGGCATCTTTGTTTAAGAGAGGCTGTTGTAGCTGTAATTAAACACAAAATGTAATGCCAATGTATTCACAGGGCTATTTTCCAAGACAATTGAATGCATTTGTTCCCCATATTTGGTACAATTTTATGAATTGTAGGTTTACCTAGGTTCACTCAACACAAGGTTGTCAGCCCACAGAGGAAACAAGAAGTGATCTGGAACTGGATTTGAAACAAACCAACTTGAAAACGTGGAACTGTGTATACCTGGAATGAGAAAAAGTAATTTAAGATAGGAAGAACAATACAGACTTTCTTCTTCCTTATAAATGTGGTGGTCATACAGGGAGAGTTACAACACTTTAGTAGGCCCACCAGATCAGAGATCTTCAATGCACAGAGTGACACTGTTATCCAATACTGTGGTCTTGTAAGAAGTGACTAAAGGCTGTTGAAAACAGGGAAGCCCATATGCTGCCACCAAACTCAAAGTGAGGGAAGATAGCTAAAGTCTGTGGCTTAGAAGCTCACTGTGCAGCAGAAGTCAGAGCATAAGGTACTCTGGATATATAAGCCTGAAATTCTAAACTAGATTTCTGCAAGGACCAAGAATATTTGACTCTGCCCTTAGGTCATCTCCATCTAATATTTTTAGCAAGCTATGTAATTGTCTTGGTTTGAAAGACAGATGTCTGTCAAGGAAGGCAGGAGCCTCCCTTGGAATGGAAAATGTAACCCCCTTCCATCCGAATTGCTATAATTTTGAAATTAAGGGGCTTTCAGGGAGAGATATGAGAATAGGAATAGCAGCTCTTTATTAGTGTGTATAACAAAGCAAACAAACAACAACAACAATGGCAGTGACAACAACCAGAACCACAAACCCAGTGAGGCCTTCTCGGCCTCAGGCACTTTCCCCCGGGTACAGTTCCGGTCACCGCCAGCAGGGGCGCTGGTGGCTCCCGGCGGGCAGGGCGGGTGCGGTGATTCCCCCGCGGCTGCAGGGGGCGCTGTGGGCGGGCTCGGGGAGCACGCGGTAATGGCGGGCAGGCTGAGGTGGGAAGTCTGATACAAGTTTTGGGTCATGTGTATAAAGTCATCCACAAGGTTGCCAAGTTACATAATGGTAAAAGCATCTCTTGAAACACACAGAAGGAGCAAACATGCTTACAAGGGGCAGAAACATAAAGAAGTTGAGTAGAAATCCAATCTCTTGAGAGATCTTGATATGAAATGTTATTTCCTAAGTAACTGTATGAAAATTCTAATGAAAATCTGCCATTCCATTCATGTCACTACAAAATTGCATCCCTGGAACAAACCAAACAACAATTTTCTGTGAATAAAAACCAATTGAATATTTTCATGCATATTTTGTCTTCTTTCAAAATAATTTAATGTGAGAAGAGTCAAGATTTTAACAACTTCTCGACAACAAACCCACCAAATTAGCACACAATTTGACCATAGTGTTGTCTTAAAATGCACGTAAAAGATTAGTGACTTTTGTATTTACTTCTTCATCTCACATGCTGTTTGAAATAATTTCAGCAAATACTGCATATTCCTAGATATTATGTTACTTTCGAAGTCAATTTTCATCCACATTATATCTAATATGCAAAGGGCAAGGAATATTTTCCTGGATTGGACAGATAAAATCATCAGTTCATGAATGGAACACCAATAATGTGCAAAGTCTAACAGTGTATGTGGTACATATGTGGAGTTATAGAATTTGTAAGTTCCTCCAGAGCGTGAGCAAAGCGGACATTCTTCATCAATTTCTCCTCTTGTTTTGCACTGGTGCAATTTTTCCTTGCTCTTTAAAAGGGTTTACCCTAATAAAAACCTAAAATCATATCCTGCTGCTCTGCCCTATGCTTACTCTAAAGTAAATCAAGTGTTATTCCCTTGCAAGTTTGGTTTTACTAGTGGAAGTGTTGAAAGGAACACTGAAACATCCCTAAAAATATTTTTTCTCCATCAGCATGGCAAGGACATTTGTGGAAGAATGATAAAGTCACATCAGCAAATAAAATATTAATATAAAATAATGTATTTCTAGGTAGTTCTAAATAAATCTGATAAAATATTTCCATTCAAACTCTTATCTTTGAAATAATTCTATAAGGAAAAGTGAATTAATTCCAGTTTCAACTAAAAGTTTCTCATGGGAATGGAAATTGATGCAATAAATTGAGGGAGCTTATTGTTGTTGCTCTCCGGTCTTTGACTTACACAACTAGAATGGTTTCTCTGAGCTCAGCTTTCAGGGCTTGTGCTTAATAATCTTTTACTGAAGAGAAAGGCTTCCTTTTCAGTTTGGTGTGTCTTTTTAATATGCATTAGCTCAACTAACTGAGGGAAGTCTCAAAATATATTTTAGAGGCTCAAACAAAGCAAAATCAGTTATTACTAAAATTATTTCCTCTCTCCACCCAGTAAAAAGTAGAGTCTCAGGCTCAGTGAAAGATGAAAGAAAAATGCACATGAATCAATTATGAAAAAGAGAAAGTTTCTTTGAATGAGGAAAAGCTGATTGGAATTAAGATAGCCTTTGTTCATATCTGCAAGTTACATGGAGAGTACTTTTCAGTGGAACAGAAAAGGGGGATTTGGAAGTGTTTGGCTGCTTAATGCTATAGTGCTTCAGAGCCCATGTGAAAATTTGCTGCCAGCTATTAATCATCATTGTGTCTCTGCAAAGAAGCTGTTACAATGATGACTATCTATCATTATATTCCCACTGTAAGTAACGAATCAGAGCGCTGGGAAAGTTGGATAAGAGCGGCTGGCAAACTTTTAAGCTGTGGAATCTATTTAAATAAATTTACATCACATTTGCTGTTTTCTCTGGTATGGGAATCATACTTTAACATGAAACAATATGCTATGTTCATGGGCCCTGGTCTTTTATTCTCCTGTCTCTGAGCCTGCTTTCCAGGTCAGCTTTTGCCTGTGCTGACAGCACACTTTTCTCATAGCCTCTCCTTCTCATAGCCTTTGGTTGCTTTCAAGTTCAATTTAGCACAATGAAGTTGTTATGCATGACAGTTTGGAGAGCAGAATAGATGGTGTCTGAGCCTGCTGTGTCGCTACAAAGTGGGCTCATTCTCTGCAAGCCAGCTCAGTTACTGAAGCCTTGCTGGTGGGACACCACAGTGGACTTCCAGATGTTCCCATCCTGACAAAAACAATTAGCTTCAAACTGCAAGAAGCCGCAGGTCACCCTTTCTTTCAGTGAGACTGCACTATGTAATGTGCTGCAGCAGATTTCAAATTCATGTTGATTTATCCTGTTGTATTCTTCTTTTATGGTCTTTATTTATAGATGTGTAAAGCAACTGGGAAAGTTTGAGTCTCATACGGTTGAGAAGGTGTATTAGAAATCTAAACCATTGTTTTATGTTTATTTTACAAAGTGCTAGACTTAAAATATGTCAGGCTTAATTCTGTAAGGCTGAACTGCCTAAAACAGAGCCCTGAGGTTCCTCAAATAGAACCTGAAAGTGTCTCTTCTGCTAACCATCAGCAACAAGCCAACAATAAACAACCCCAAAATGTTCAAGATGCCACCACAGATGTCTGTTACAAGAATACTGAAACGAACTGAAAACCGTTTACAAATGGGAAATTATGCAACTATTAAAAATAAGTTCATTTTGAGCCTGTATTGAGGTGCTGCAAGCTGCCTGTTCTTGCCAGGCACAGCTGGTTGTGTTCATTGTTAAGAACATTGTAGGCCGCTGAATTCAATTCAATGCTGCTCTTACAGGGTAAATATTATTTTATTTTGGCATTAACCTCGCTATTAACACAATTAACACAATTATTTTTCCTTATCAGGCTCTGCTTGCACTGCTATGACAAGATCCAATTGCAGACTAGTTGACTTTACACTGCTAACAGCCAGTACCTGTTTTTTAGATTCCCCAGTAAAAAATATTCTATTGTCTTGATTATATATTTTGGTATTTACTGGATAAACCCATCAAATAATTGTCTTTCTAGATTAAAACTTATAGCAAAGAGTATTTAGAATAATAAGATGTTGCCACCCTCTTCATCTATTGCCTTCCTCTCCACTCCCCTCCTATTTTCTTTCTTATTTTTCTGGTTTCAATCCACAGGAAAAAAATATTATCAAAATTTCTCTCTTGTAAAATGCTTGGTGTGACTTTGTGATTTTGAAGGTGAAATTAAATTATGCCGTCAGGATTTTTATGTCTTAGAATTATTTCTATTTATCAGATAATATATTTAAAATATCTAGTTTTGAACAACATAAAATGCATTTATTACAGATACAAAAAACATCACAAAATCTGGACTAATTGTAGTTTGAGTTTCAGAAGTCTTTTTTTTCCCTACTGTTTATTAACCTTCCTTCAACAATGCATGAGTACAACTTGGTGCAATTAGCAGGCTACAACAAACATTAAAATAATCACTACTATATTTAAGGTCAGACATAGATTTCTTGGTTAAAAAATGACAAGGGAATGAGAATATTTGCCTTCTGATATAATTTATTCAAATGTGTCAGACAACCAGAGCTATTCCTAAATATTGGATAGAGATTTTTTTCCCTGTCACACATTTACAAGAAGGCCAGGCATTATTTTTGCAATATTGCCACTGCTAAATATTTCCTTTTTCCATGAGTGATCTCCTGTGAAGAAGTTGTGATACATTATGGTGTTTACTACTTATTTAAGTAGAGGAATGTAATGAGTTGTGTAAGTGAGGAGGTTAGTTAATCTGTTGAAGAAAGGGCTGCATGAATCAGCCTGTAAAATC
The DNA here is from genome assembly GCA_008694505.1 of Cyanoderma ruficeps. Classification (NCBI taxonomy): domain Eukaryota; kingdom Metazoa; phylum Chordata; class Aves; order Passeriformes; family Timaliidae; genus Cyanoderma; species Cyanoderma ruficeps. The sequence continues at coordinate 679,065 of VZDJ01000143.1, read as the reverse complement.
ACAAGAAGAACCTTTTCTTGATATATTTTAGACAATAAATATGGCTTTGTTTTACTTCTTTAACCACCAGTGATATAGATCTCACTGATTTTATCAGTAGAATATTTAGATCTACAAAATGGAAAAAAGCCACTGAAATAAAAAGTTTCTCAGGACAAAATGGAATATAAAAAGAAAAGAAAATAGGAAGAACCCAAAGAGCAACACAGACTTGAAGCCAGTTTAGTCCAAATACCTAACCACTATAAATCATGACTGTCCTAAGCAAGAATGTGTGTGGCTGTGTCAAAAAACAAAGACCCTAATTTTAGGTCTATAAAAATAAAATATTTAAATTCTCTACGTCAGTTTTATAATAATTTTGTTGTGGTCATCATGACCTCAGTGCAAGAGACAAAGTTTGCAGGAAAATTCATGCCTTGTGAGATTGGCATGTTAAGAAATGTTCACAAATTTGAAAGCTTCCCTTTTCTTTTATCCTCTCAGTTGAGTTAACAAAAGATTTTAACAAAACATCTCCCATAAACCTGCTTAGGGCTTTCAGAAAAAGTTTTACTCGTAATTACTGTGTTTTTATAAAAATTGACTCTTGCAAAACCTACTGCCAGTAGGGATTGCAGGCTTCACAACACATCCAAACCAGGCAAAATCAGACTCAGAGGTCTTGAGAGTTTTGGTATTTACTAGAAGAGCCTTGTAAATCATCCAGAAATACAGACAGTGATGTTAGAATGATATCTGTACTTACTCTAGCTAAGTAATGTTGCAATGCTGAAGTACATTTGTGTTTGCATGCACATGCATACAAAGTGGTGGGAAATTTTTTATGTGAAAAACCTTACTGTATTACACTGATGTTCTTTGCTGTTGTGCTGCTATTTCATTGTCATTTAGCATTGCTTTCTCTTTTCTTAATTTCCCAAGAAACATAGCACAAGGAGTAGTGAGAGCCGATTTATCCAGATCCAAAACCATTCCTGTCCAAGCATTTCTTGGAGTAGAGTCACAATGTTGTCGAAATCTCCTGCAAACAAAGCCAGATGCACGACATAGCTACTGTTTCCACCTTCTTGGGACTCAGAGGGGTGTTCCTTGTAATGAAATTGATATTTGAATTTTCTGTTATCTGTTACAGAGTGAGTTTGGGAGTGATGAAGCATGAAACATCACCTTGACAATGTATTAGTATCCTCACAAGAATATATGATTTATACCTGGACCTTTAAGGACCCAGGTTGCATTGAAACGCATGAAATTGGAAACTGTGCAGAAAGCACACACCATTCAGATTAACCCCAAATATCTGGTAAGGCTGAGTTGAAGAAGTTGATTAACTCCTTCTGGAGTAATGAGAACTCAGTCAATGCCTAATTCAGACATTGAGGTTCTTGCAACCTGCAGGACATCATTGGCTTCATCTATACACCAAAATGCATTGGCTTAAAAAGAACTGGAAGAAGTGGAGGAAAGGTTCATTTAAACCTTTTTAGCTGCATTGGTGTAGTGTGAAGTCAAGTGCTTATGCACTTGTAACATATGGAAACAGACTTGGGAACCTTTGGATGCATGACCACGATTGATTACAGTAACTCTTTCAGTACTCTCGACATACAAGGAAAAGATCGCACAAACTAAGTGGAATTAAACAACCTCAATTTTATTTATAAGCATTGCAAAGGAATCATCTAGTACTAGATACTGTATCTCTAAGGAATAGGTGATTTATCTTTCAGCTGTACATTTTTGACAAGTTAAAGCTGGATGTCTGTCTGAGCCATAACATTTATATGAGTTAGGCCTCTGGTTACCAAGTTTGTCCTATGATGGCTGTGACAGAGACAAAAAGCCTGTCAGCCAGAGCGAGATCTTTCTGGCCATCCCTCAAGTGTCTCCTGACCTCCTGCTAGACACTTCACCAGGCATCTGATCTGGTAATTTTAAAAGCTGCTAACTGACCCAGTGACAGTGGAGAGACTGGGATTGTATTTTGCACTGAACACCCAGAATAAATGATTGAGACCTGGGTAAGATCTGGTTGATAAAGTGTAAAGCCAACTGGAGGTAGATGGAACTCTCAGCAGAGAGTAAGGCAGTGGTGTCTCACCTGGAGACAACCATTGCCCTCCAGGGCTCCTTCACATCACCACCAGAACATCTGTTGTTACCTGCGTTACAATATATGTGGTTCTATGGTCTGAATACAGTGCTTCACCATTGCCAACAAGGCCTAATGATTCCTTTTGCCAGGCTGGTTTAGATAGCTGGGATGTAACTAAAGACTGTTGTCTGCTGCTGCCTATTCTTTGGTCTCTGTCAAACTACTTTGGAGGTCTTGGGGTGGTTCCTGATGGACAGGTGTCTATATCAGAGAACAACAGCATCATTTGACACTAATTGGCACCCACGTCAACTGCCTCAGCTGCTTTCAGCCTCTAAATGTGATCCTTCCCCATCAGATGAGGCATGCTGGTGGTAAGTTTGCTCTGCTGCAGCCTCTCCTGCAGGACAGCTAGCTAGCTCAAACTGACAGGAGAAAAGAGATAAGGAAATAGTTTGTATGGTAAACCCTGTATTTTTGCGCAGAGTATTTACTTACAAATAGCTTTTGATATATAAGTAATGCAATGGCAAAAGTTTACAGCAGTCTTGAGGTCTAGCTGTACACACTTCAGTCTTTGATCAAGTATCAAGACAAATATCAAAATAAATATATGCTGAGCAAGTTCAAGCACAACGAACTTTCTTCTGACCTCATTGTTAAAAGAGCAATAAAATAAGTTTTAAAGTTTCCTGTAGCACATAACACCAGAATTCACCCACTTTATACTTTCTCTGCTATGCACTCCTTTCCCAAAAAACAAAGTGTTCAATTTACACCTGCACTTAGAGATAAAGCATATTTTTTGAATAAGCAATCATCAGCAATTTCTGTAGGGCTAGTGTAGGAAAGCACTTAATGAAGACACACACTTGCTGTTTTCTATATAAACACACTTTAATACCATGACTCAGATAAGCACCACAGTTTCTGTCTTCCAAAGTTTAATAGGCTTCAATAGACTCATCAGTGGATTTTTCTTTAGGATCAATGAAGCTCACAGAGCCCAAAACAATGAAACTAATCACAATTTCTTTCCCAGATCCAAGCTCTATTCACTGCAGACTCTATTTCTTAGCGATTGTATTTCAAAACAGGTAAATATTTGCATTTTTTTCCTTCATGCATCTTTTATGTTTGGGTGGTTTGGTTTTTTTATCTGCAGATGCTTGTATTTAAACTGGCATGGCAAATGGCAGGGTTCTTCAGGTAATCTTTCATTGGACACAAATGACCTGGCATTAAAATGAAGATAAAATAATCTCAATTACAGAACAAAGCTTTAGAAAGACATGGCTAAATGGGTGGACCAAACAAGCAAGTCTGCATTGTTAGGAGCAGAGTTGGGCAAGCTACAGTCCCAATTGCTCATTTGATTAATAAACCTGAGCATGTTTCAGCAGTCCAGAAAAAGTGCCCACGGGAGTGCAATGGTATCAGCTGGTTGGCTTTTTGCAGTTCCTGTAAAGTGTCCTTGGATGTGCCAGTGGAGGGAAGGCATTCAGGCAATGAGGCCATGGAAGCTGAATGTCAGCAACAACCTTGAACATCCGGCCTCCGGGCTCCCTGTGTTGAAACGAAAATTTCATCATGAGGAGAGACTCTGCTTATAAGTGATGTGGAATGCTCACTTACTAGTGATGTTGCTAATGATATGTCCAGCATCCTAATCAGACCCTTATCAGCATTTTCACAAAGTAAAACCAATTTCTGCTGATCAAATGTCAGCATCTATGGATGAAGGAGGCACAAGAAGCTGTGCACCAGAAGCAAGCGTTTTTCTTCTTGATTTGAGTGTTGCACTTTGGAGACCACTCTTTTACTGATCTAAACAGCCCATGATTGGTTAAAACACTGTGAGAAAGGAACAATTGGCATCTGGCAATTCCTGTACATCCTCTATCCAAATGCTTGGGCCATTCCCACCTTGCCATCTCTTTCCGAAGGGGTGTCAGAACAAACATCTGCATGGAGGAAGGCAGAGTCCTCCCATGGCTCCTCATTCCCATCTCATAGTTGTGCTGATGATATGACAGATTCTTGTTTGGGTGGGTTAATACAAACAGCAATACTTTTCTGTTTGTGCAATTAATTTGTTGATAAACTATTTTCAGGAATAAATCTTCATCGCATAGAACCATTCTCAGGCATCTGCCCCATCACACTAAGCCCACTGACCAGTCTCAGAGCATGTTTGTAAGTTGCCTATTTAGGATTATTTGAAAACCAAGTCTGGTTTTGGCTAACAATGCTGTCCCCTGGATATCCCATGGTCTCATCCTTTACATATGGCAGGCAGGAACAGGGGATAGTCTTTGAATATAAATCAACACAATTCAAAATAAACCACGTGTCCTGAACAATTTCTGGCTCAGACCACATCTTCCATGAAGTAGGAACTAATGGGGGAAATTTTTTTGTCTGCTATGGGAAATAATCCAATCTCCTTTTCAGCTCTGGATATGGAGGGGAAAGGAAAAAAAGAGAAACCATGCTACCAAAAAAAATTCAGACTTGTTTGAAAAAAAGAGCTCTTCAGCATTGGTACATTTATTCCTTAGTTTTCCATGGAATTATTTATTTTTTCATTGAAGTATCAAAGGAAAAAAAAAATCTCCATTGTTAGTTTATTGGCTTTTTTTCCCCCTGGAAACAACTTTTGCATTAAAAGTGGAAAAAACTGACTCACTTGAGAAGAATTGCTGGTCTTCATTCTCAGTGATGGACTCCTGAAAAATGGAATAACAGTTTTATTTTAAAAATACTTACAGTGTTTGAAAATTAATATTTCAACATTACAGTAAATCATAAAGAGAGCCTACAAGAAATCTGGAGAGGAATAGTTTACAAGAACAAGTTGTCAGAGTCCAGGGCATTCCTTTAGTTGTCCTGAAAGGTCACAGACCTTGGCAGAGAGGTCTGAGACCCAAGAAGGAGGGTCTGGGGTCTGTCCAGGGGAGGTTTCCTTGCACAGAGCCCAGGAAGATGCAGGCTTTGATTTCAGTCCATGAGAAAAACTTTCAACACAGAGAAGAATTACAAGTCACAAAGGTGTGACAGACAGTAGTGTAGTTTATCACCGGGTGGAAAATTTTGTAGTTTTGGGTTCTTAAAATTGGGGAACAAGATGGAGGATTTAGGGTGGAACCTTGAGTCCTTCTCCTTCTCTCTTGGCATCCATTTTCTGCAGTGACGGTGCCACAAAGTGGTTTAAGGAGATTGGGTCAGAGTAGAGGTGACCCCTTTAGTATCGGTAATAGGCATTGGCACAAAATTGTAAATAATAAGCACATTATTATCTGTAGAAGAGGTAGTGACCTCCCATCACGGGGGGAATCATCCTGTGCCTGAGCAGCTGTGAACATCTCGGCCGGGCACAGAGAAAAACTTGTAAGATAAGAATGAATAAACACCTGAGAAAACAAGAAACAACAAGACCTTGAAGACTCTGTTTCATTCTCGCCTCTGGCTCAAAGCCTTCAGAGGGCAGAGGACAAAAAAAGACCCACTCGAACCACCACCAGAACCACCACCTAAATCTCAGATGAAGAGAAAACCAAACCCAAGACAAGTAGTCACAGGACAAGGGACAATGCCATCCAAAAACAACAGTAGGTTTAGACTGGATACTAGGAGGAATATTTTTCCTGTGAGGGTGGTGAAAGTTGTGGATGCCCCATTCCTGAATGGTGTTTAGAGCCACCTGGTCTAGTTGAGGGTTTTCTCATGTGGAAATGACCATGGTAGGGAGATTGTAACCAGATATTCTTTCAGGTCTCCTCCAACCCATACCATTCTATGATTCCCTGGGCATGTAGTATTTGTGATTTGACAGAAAGGTTTCCTTTATGGCCAGATAAATACATTAAAGTCTGATTTTCCTTTCCTGATCATAAGCAGCACAAATTGGCTGCTGTTTGACTAAATCTACAACAGTACTATTGAAAATTAGTACTGTACTAATCTACAACAGTACTATTGAATAATTTATTAAACAAGGATGTTGTGAACACCTCAGCTGAAGATTAAACTTCAAGGAAAAGAATTCACAGATATTTCAGAATAAGCCACTTGTGGGAAAATGTCAAGCTGAGATCAGGACAAACATTTAGTCATAATGAAGTCAAAGTATAATGAGCCATTGCATTTCTAAGTGTGAAGTTAACAGATCAGCCTGGTGCTTTTCCCTGTTACATAAACACCAAAAAAGTATGATGGCAGTGAACAGAATTAGAAGAATTCCTCCTAACAGGCATATAAGCAACCCCTATAACATGGAAACAAGGAAGGTTTGAACTGGGAAATGACACAAGCCTTCGCAGGACGCTTTCCTTGAGGTTGTCCAATGAACTCTGTGTGGAATTGCCAATTTATTTGTATTAGTTTCTATCCTGAGCTGTGCTGCTTTCCAAAGGGCTGTGTGCTGCTCACCATGACAGCAGGGGAGGCATTGCCAGTTTCAAAGTAGAAGAGACTTTTAAGTCACTTGTGCTGCTGTTCATCCAGAGGGCTCTGTAGCCACATCACTTTTTAACTGTTGCTGGTTTGAAAGATGTGCTGGGTCCATAGTCCTGATCACATTACATGTGTATGTACAAGTTTTTTGCCTTACAGAAGAAAATGGAGAACTCCATGGCATTCTCAGTTTTCCTCCCTTTTACATAAGTTTCTTTATGAACATAATACCCTAGCTTTATACTCTTACCCAGTAATAACTGCAGTTGTAGTTTCAGCACAAAAATATGACCTGAAAATTGTTTTATAATTTAGTGAGAAATAAATTATTTCACTCGGCCTTAACTACTAACAGAAAATCTGGAAGATGATAATAAGTGTTGGTTGTGCCTCATTGCATTACAGACAATGCAGTACAGGGGAGGGGAGGGGAGGGGAGGC